>BMAC01000028.1:5012-19357 GCA_014905375.1 Phtheirospermum japonicum | reverse complement strand
CTTTTTACCTCTTTTAGTTAAGCAAGCTTTTGGGTTTTGAAAGAACTATGAAACTTTCCTCTTTTGATAATTGGTCTTGTCCTATTTCAAAGCCTTTGACTTTCTTCAATTTCAAATGCTTTTAATTTCCCTACATGTCTCTCTTTTAATTTTACAAGCTTATTTAGTTTAGTAGTTGTTAAGTTATTTAAGGTTGTTAATTATGTTTGACTAATGAGACTTCAACTAATTACTTTCAAGCAAGCTTTAATTCGCACTTGATGCAACTAGTTTAGAAATTATGGGTTTAGGGTCGAAGTTCGTTTAGAACCATTAATCGGAGTTTGTCGAGAATTGGGATTGACAACCCCTACACTTAGTCGACAACTTGGGATTGACAACCCCGAATTGTGGATTAAGTGCTCGGCAAAAACCGATTGATCGTGGAGACGAACCGACACCCTAAACCCTCATTTTCATTATTTTCATTTAAATCGTTTTTAATTAAAGTCTCCTTTTAAATTCAAGCTTTAGCTTACAACTCAAACCAAACCAATGATTAATGCTTTCTTAGGAGTAGATTAGTTTAATTTAGATTAACAAGAGAGTGACTAAAAACGCCGACCGCCGATTATATCTATCCTCGAGAGACACGACTCGGGAAAACCTACCGCTCTACAATCGACTCCGTACTATTGCGGAGAAGATTTCTTAGAGTGCTAAGAATTCTTCGATCAGCGGTTATTTCGGGAAATTCTATAAAAAACCGGTGGTTTCTTTGTTTTTAGAGGGCTCGAACGAAGGGGAATGGTCCAGAATAATGTAAAGAACCCTCGGTTCATGCCACCTTTCAATTCACGTAAAATTAGAGTTTTATAGCTCGTAGTTTCGTCATTTCTATGCCGTCCGACATTTCATGATCGTTTCTCGTCGTTGAAGTTCGTTGGATTGATACTGATGCTTTTCTAGATTATAGGTTTTTCTGTACCTTTTTATTTGCTTTGTGTATTTGGCTTGACTATCGTTGGATGTTGATGTTATATTTTAGTTTCGTTAATTTAGTTTCCTTTGTTCTTCTTGTTTTCAGTTTGCACTCATTTGCTAGTAGTTGTTTAGATGCTTGGTAATTCTCATGCTTTTGATTGCTAAAATTATGCTTTCGAAAATGATGATGCTTTGTGGATAGATTTATCGTTCTAGTGTGCCTAGGGTCATTTAGAGCCATCGGGATTGACAACCCTGATCGTGGAGACGATTCCGGCGCACTAGAACCATCGTTCTCATAATCATTTCTTTTAAAGGCTATTTATTTTATTGCTCGTAGATGTTAGAAAACCACAAACCTTATTTGATCGCTTGTTTAGTTTAGTTTAGTTCAGTTTTTATTTTCATTTCTATGTACGTAAAATCAAACACCGAAATAGTTTCTAATTAGTCTTCTTTGTGATTCGACTCGAGTCAGCTTATCGCCTACAATAGCTCCGTTCTCTTGCGGACGAGCTTCTTATTTAAAGCGAAAAAGTTTGATTAAATAGTCATCAAACTTTGGTGGCGGTTTCGCACCTCCCATAATATTTGGTCCGACTTCCTCCACAAAAAATATTGCTCGTGGCTCCACCCCATGGTCATAAAGCCTAATCCTAAAGACTCTCCTTCCTGGAAACATCTGTGTAATATTCATGCTCTTTCCGACTCCTAGATCCATTGGCTCACCAAAGACGGATCTACATCTTTTGGCATGACCATTGGTGTGATTTTAGGCTCCTCTCCGACTACCTCCCAGCCGGTTCCAAACCTAGTTCCACCACTAAAGTCCTCCTTTCACATGTCTGGACGACTATTGGGTGGGATAAGCCCAAACTCCTTTCTCTTCTCCCCCCTGACATTTGCGATCACATTCTCACCTTACCCACTCATAATCCCCCTTCACCCACGGTTTGGAAACTTTCCTCTAATGGAAAATTCACCTTCAAGAGCACGCTGCAGGAGATCCGCATTGCTCGTCCACCTCACACCCTTCTCAGCTATTGCTGGAACTCTATTATTCCCCCTACCATCTCTGTCTTCATGGTCCGTTTACTCTCTCATTGGATCCCTACCCCTGATAACCTTGCCAAGAGAGGTATCACTGCCTCTAACACGTGTTACTGATGTGAGGATGATGAGTACACCCACACATCTTCCTTAACGGTCCTATTGCTTTGGTTGTTTGGGCAAATTTTTGTTCTCTTGCAGGTCTCACTCATCTCAAGACTGACAGCATCCCGGTGGTCCTTGCTTACTGGTTTAGTCACAGGACCAGTAAAATCCATATTTTTTGTATCTTACCCATTCTCATACTGTGGTTTTTGTGGTGTTCTAGGAATGACAAACGGTTCAAGAACATCCCCTTCACCGGGGAGAGAGTGTGCAACCGCATCTGGAAATACCTTAGCATCGTCAAGGACTCCACGTGCATCAAACCGAAGTCATGGTTGAACGCCCCTATGATCTGTGAACTTTTATCGATCGACACTACCACCAGACCACCCCCTGCCAAAATCACTGTGGTCCGTTGGAGTAAGCCCCCGATTGGCACGATCAAGATCAATACTGACGGTGCCTCAAAAGGGAATCCTGGAGAGGCTAGTGCAGGAGGAATTGCTCGCGATCATACTGGCCCGATCTTTGTTTTTCATGAATACTTGGGGGAGCACACCAACACCTTCGTGGAGATTCACGCGATCTTGAGGGCCTTAGATCTTTGTCATGACCGGAACATCACCCGTATTTAGATGGAAGTAGATTCGGATGCTGCCATCACTCTTATCTCCACCCCCCACAGTGTCAGCTGGCAGACACGCGACATCGTTCAGAAGATCCGAGCCTTATCCATCTCAATGGCTATCCAGTACACCCATATCTTCCGTGAGGGAAACGCAGCCGCTGATTTCCTTGCTAATGAGGGATGTCGTCAAAAGAACTTCTTGCTTTACGATATTTCTAACATCCGAGGTCACCTCCTTGGCCTCCTTAATCTTGACAGGATGCTTTATCCATACGTTAGATGTAGGTGAGTTTTGTTGGACCCCTCCTATTTTGGCATTGTCATTGTTCGTGTAGGAGATTCGCCCCCCCCCCCCCACAAACTTGCTTTTGTTAATATAAAACTCATCTTCTCTTAAAAAAACAGTATATAAGGGTCATTCTTATGGCCTCATAGCAATTCATACCCATGCTCTTTCTCTCTCTACCTTTTTTCCTCCGCCTTTTCTCTAGAATTATATTAGCATTTCTTTTCTTCCTTTTTTGGCATATACACCATTTGGCAGCTTGAAAACGTCGTCCTTTACCTCCTCCCGCCACTTCCTTGAGTGGCGGCCACCACCTCCTCATGACGGCCTCTTGCCCGTCCTCCCCCACCAATAGATGTGTTGATACGGTTATAACCGGTCGGTTAATTAACCGGCGGTTAATAATCGGTCGGTTAATTAACCAGTTTTTGGTTAACCGTAACCTAACCGGCTGAGAACCGGTTAAGGTTACGGTTAAACCGATTAACCGAAATGGGCGGTTAACCGCTGGTTTTTAATTTTTTTAATTTTTTAAAAACCAGTCGATCAGGCAGTCGATCGACTGACACTTTGTCGATCGACAGAAATGCAGCCGATCGACTGTTTTTTTTTTAAAAATTGGTTAACCGCGCAGTTACGGTTAGACGGTCAGGTTAACCGTAACCTAACCACCGGCCACCGGTTGACGGTTACGGTTATAACCGTGACCGTCGGTCAACGGTTAATTGTATCCGGTCAACCAGTTATTAACCAGCGGTTAACCGTAACCGGATCAACACCTCTACCCACCAATTTGATGGAGTTCTCCAATTTGCCCCCCCACACCCGTCCTCACTTCCCGCCCACCATTTTGCCATTTTCCGTCTACTCTGGTTTTCCCTCACTCACGGTCGGCGAGCCAAAATTGGGTGCTCTAACACCCTCCAAACTTAACCTACCAATCCTCACCTTTAATCTTGATAAACCCACAACTAATTTTGAAAGTCGGAAAAAATTCTGGCATAACAAACCCCGATCCCCGTTTGGCCAAAAATGGAGAAACTCTAGCCAGCCCTCCTCCGGCCAAATTTGACGTGCACAAGCCACCCTCCCACGTCATTGATGATTTTCCAGATTCCAATTCCAAGAATTGCGCTCCAATTTCGGCCAAATCGTAACCCGACATCTCTGATCCCCTTTTGGATAAAAATGGAAAATCGTCGGCCGGTGACCCTCCGACCAAATTGGATGGGCACCAACCTTCCCCACATTAATTCAACTCCAACGAAGGTTCCAATTTTAAGAAACGGGCTCCAACTTTGATATTTGAAAATTATCACCGCCGATCCCCTTTCACTTGAGCCAGGTGAAATTGGCCAAATCGAAGTAATTCTTCTTGAATCTGATGCTCAGACTTCTCCTATGGATGATTCCGATGTTGCCCTTTATTTAAACTCGGTCATTGTAGATAACCCGAATCCCGCTCGTATTTCTCTCGAAGAGAGAGAATCTACTGCCGTCGCTGCTGCAAGGGTTGCCGAAAAATGACCTACTCCGGCACCAACCTCCGTGTTCCCTGCACCATCCACAACTACACAACCACACGTCAATGTTCATACCCCACCAAACACCCAAATCCCGGTTCCCGTCCCGACAGCCTCTGGCCCTGTGAAATCTTATGCGGAAGCGGCTTTGGCAGGCAACTCAATATCAGCTCCTGCCCTCAGCTTGGTCGACAGGTCTCATGACATCCCAAAAGCTATCTTCTCTGTCCCGGAATGCTTACAAGCTTTGGTCGATTTCAAGCACACCATCGTCGGGAAATTCTCGTTTGGTAAGCCGAAAAATCAGGTACTTCACTCGCACTTGCCAAAATGGGATGTTCGGGTTATAAATTGGCGTATATTAATTATAGGCATGTGGTGATAAGTGCTCTTGGTGAACGGATGTTTTTGGAATTATGGATGAGTCGGGAATTGTCAATTGAGGGTTTTCCGATGTGAATCTTCAAATGGTCGCCAAATTCTGATTTCAAAAGTGAGCCCCTGGTTGTACCGGTGTGGATTCGGATCCTAGACCTCCCCCTTGAGTGGTTCGATCTGAGTACTCTTAGAACGATCGCAAGCTTGGTGGGTGATTTTCTAAAATCGGGCCGACGCTTCACAATACTCAGGAGGATTTCGCTCGGATTTGTGTCGGTATCAACTTGGAAAACCCGCTCCCTCAGAAAATTGCCATTCGTTGTGATGAAATGTGTATCGAGCTTGATATTGGATTTGAAAAAATGTCATCTCATTGTTCGTATTGTCGTCATCTTGGTCATGTCGAAGCTGAATGTTATGTGAAAAATGTCGAATTAGGGCCATAAAACTTTTTATCGTCTGCTCCTAAATCGTCTGCTACTGCTCCTAATTCATCTGCTACCTTTCTTTCTGCATAGCCCGGCCCGCCAATTTCTGCTACTAGTTTTTCACCTACTGCTACTAATTATTTTGCTAAGCTCGCGCCCGGCTCCCCAATTTCCCCAGGTTTGGCTTCGTCCTTTTCCCATCCCACCCTCTCCCAGGCCCACGCTACCCCTTCTTCTATTTCTTTTTCTCTGGCCCCTAGGCCCAACCTCTTACCCTGCCCATCAAACTCTTGCCCTTTCTATCAGTAACCCTCCAGCCCACTCGGAGACCTTGGCCCACCCTCCTCCTTCCCTATTAACCCCCAAACCTCTTCAGTCCATTAACCCCTAACCCACCAGCCCAGCCCACCCAACCCAACCAAGTCTGCTCCAACCAACCCAGCCCAGCTCGGACCAACCAGCCCACCCCACCCCACCCCACCCAACTAGTCAACCCAACCCAACCCGGCCTACCAAACCAAGCCCAACCCGGAACTCCAAATCCAGTCTGACCCGGACCCGACCCAAATAACCCATCCCGCTCGGGCCCACCACCACCCGACCCGACTTTCCTGGCCCGGCCCCCAAAACCATCCCGATTCAGCCTGAACCACCCCACACACCCAACCCATCCTCGTCCAGCTCGCCCGGCCAGGTTCAACCTATTTCACCCTTCGTACCCATCTCGTTCCACCCCAGCCCACCCACCTGGTAGCCCAACCCATTTCGTGTGGCCCAGCCCAGCCCGATCAACTTTACAGCTCCTCCCCTTTCCCCCGCTCCCCCCCTTTCCCCCGCTCCCAACTCTCTCGCTCCTCTCCCGACTACTCTCCTCTCGCCTCCCCTAATACCCTCACCATCCTCCCGGCCGCCCCCTCCCCTGTCCTTACTCTTCACGCCAATGAGGTTGTCGTCGGCAAAACTTGACGAGTTGGAAAAAGTGTAGGTGATTTAACCCCCCAAACTTATTTTACCGCCGTAAAAGCACCTGACCATCTTCTGGATGGCGTCGCTGGTCGGTGCTACAGGTGGTTGGGCCACGCCTGGAAGGTCTGGCAAGGGCAGGGTGGATGATGGCCGGGTGCTTCTACGGCGGTAATAGGTGGCGACGGGCTGGCGACTCCCATCTGCGCAGATCCAGATTCCGGTCGCTCCGGGAGAACAACGGGCTCGGGATTAATAAATCTTTGAGGATCATGGGCCCTTGACAATTTCCCGTTGGGATTGGGAAACGGGTCGGTGTTGGGAAGATTATTCGCCATTTCTTGATTAGTAGCAAGGGGACGTCTTAAATGCCTTAATCGCTCGGGACTCGAGATGAAAGGAGCCAAATCTTTCCCAAGAGTTCTACATCCGTGCATACACTCAAGAAAAACATCAAATACAAAAGAAAACTAAAAACTCAAAGAAACTACAAGCAAATCGAAAATCTTAACCAAGTCGAGTCGCAACAGTGCCATTTTGAAGTAAGAAGTTTTGGTGGTTTAGTATAGATAAGAGGGCTCATGTGGCTTGGTATTATCAAAATCCGAGCGATTGTACGACTCAAAGAGTTTTTAGCTTGATGAGATTAAAGGAAAAACATTAAAAAAAATACAAGTAAAGTAATGTATTTCGAATGCCTCATAAGTATGCCGTATTGAAATTGCAAGCAATAATCAAAATAAGAAATAAAAAGCAAAGAAACAACAAAGTACAATCAAAGAAACCTAAGGTACAACTATGCATGCATGATTATAAATACCAAATAATGAGAATCAACGAAAATCAAAAGCACCAATGAAAAGAGTAATAAAAGTTGACGTGAAAGTTGAAATCTTTTTGAAAAATAACTAGAAGAAAAGAGTAGATCTAGGAATCAACATAAAAACATGCATGAAAATAAAAATCAAAATAAAGCATAGGAAATACATAAAATAAAAGTAATAAATTGAAGAACAAGCTTGAAATTGAAGAACAAGGAAGAAATTAAGAAAAACTTACTTGAATTAAGAAAGAGAAACACAAACTTGATGAAATTACAATCAAAATAAAATCCAAGTGATGGCTTGAGTTCTTCTTGAGCTTACAAACCCAAGGAAAAGTTTGAAAATAAAATCTAATAATTAGAGAGAGAAATTAGATCCCAAACCCATTCATGAGTTGGGAGGAGAATTGATGAAATTAGCTAATGAGAAATCTATCTATTTATACTAGGTTTTATTAAGGGTAAATGGGTCAAATAAGCCTTAAAAGCTTTGATTTCTCGGGTTTGACCAAAGTTGACCCGGAATGGCCTTGATATGCACTTAGCTCGTCGTTTGGCGTGATTTGGCTCAAGTGTAGGTGTGGCTGGGCGTGGCAAGCGCTGGCGCACGCGATAGTGCATGCAGGGGCTGGCGCTGGCATGCACTGGCGTGCGTTGGGCGACGTGCGGCTTCAGCAGGCACTCGTCAGGTGCGCGCGGGCGGGCATTGGCTTACGTCAAGGCATGTGTCAAGGTCCCCGGGCGCGGGCTGGTGATTCGTACATTTTTGTTATGCATTTGTACATATTTTGAGTCATGTTTGAGTCTTTTTACCGTCTTTTTCAAGTCAGGATAAGCTATTTTGCATGATTTTGCATTCTTAGGCTTTTTGCAAAGCTTTTTGACTTTTCAATCAATAATTAGTCATTTTGGACCATTTTTCTTATTTTTCTCATGCAGCTGAATCGCTTAACAAACTCGGGAGATGAAGATAGAGGAATTAACACTCGGAATAGCCAAGAGAACATTCATCCGATCAGATGAACTGCCTGACCGAGCGGATTGACCTTCAAAACACGCACCGGTCGGATAAGCACTATGAACGATCGGACAAGAAGACAGAAACTTTCATCCGATTGGACTCATGAACAATCTGATCGGACATATACGTTAAAAATGCAGATTTTTGGGATTCTTCAGTTACGAAATGGCTTTTGAGCCTTTAAAACTAAGAAATTCACAGTGAAGACCCATCTTTTCATCCCTACATTGGATCATATACCATTAGAAGAGAGAATTCACAACTTTCTCAACCTTTGACTTATAGTCTATACGGAAAATTCATTTAGAAGTTCGATTGGTTCGTGATAATCACTGGAGACCGAGGTTCGTGACAAGCTTCCAGGATTCAGCGAGGTTCATCTCATCCCTGGAATAGATGGAGATAACAAGGATTCATCATAGTATCGTGATAGAGTTTTCTCGCGATTTAGTAAACTCTAAACCTTTATCTTGTTAATTAGTTAGATTGTAATCTTGTGATGTTATGTTTGGATACTTCTTTTGAATCATTTATGATAAAGCTCTTGTGAACGATTTGGTGAAGAATTACTTCACGTTAATTAGTTGTTTCGTAATATCATGATTTGGATGTTTTGGAATGGTTTGTTCTAGTTAGAATTACTTTTGGATAACGTTTGGTGAATGCATATCTATTACTTGATGAATTTTTTGAATGATACTTGGTGGAACAGTCCTTAGATCGAGTAAAAATAGTTAATTGTTGAGTTTGTGAATCGATTAAACAAGTCTTGCGAAGAGGTTGACACCCTCGAAGCAAGATAGGTTTCAAATTGAGTATTCTTAAATTAAGTTCTTTCGAAATTTTCGGAACAAAAGCCCTCTTTGATCGTGTTTTTAGAATTAGAACTTGTGTTTTATTCATAATAAATATCGTTGACTCCGTATTTCCACTCCTCGAGAGAACCGACCCGGTTTAACTTGCCACTCTACGAGTGACCCCGTTCTCTTACGGGCGAACTAACTTGTTTTCAAATATAGACGCGCATGGTTGAACTTGGATTTAATTTTGAAACACAAAAGTTCGGATCAGTTGGCTCGTCCAGGCACGTCTTGACAACTATTCCAGAATGTTTTGGCGTTTTGGATCTAGTTCGTGGCGCAGATTTTGACGCATCCTGACACGTTTTGGCGTGCTTAGACTCGCTTTGGCTCGAGCCAAGGTTAGGCTAAGGGCCGATTTCACCTCCTTTTTTGCTTTCTTGTCAGAATCTAGCAAAAATCACACCCATCCACAAATCAATTGAACCCATCTAACCAAATGAAGTATAAAATCAAAAAGAAACTCGAAGAATAATAAAATAAGAAAAAAACCTAATAACCTAACAAAACTCGACTCAAAACCACTATAAATAATACTAAACCCTAATTAAAAACATGAGCAAAACACCACAATTACATGCAAACACGAGACATGTGGGATTTGTGGAGTGTATGGGCATGGGGCCAACCTTTTCCAATCCATGTTCGAGAAACCCGAGGACTTTGAGGAGCAAGTTCAAGTGGTTCAAGGATATCAATCAAATTAATTCAGACCGAGCTACTATTCGAACCAATCCGGTCAAGGGTATCAAAACCATTTTTCTCGCAACACCGACCTATTCAAAAACATATAATCTGTGGTGGAGGAATCACCCAAACTTGTCGTGATCAAACAACTCTAATGGTGGCAACTACTCTCAAACCCTCAACAATAAAGTAACTTCGACCCTCAATAATTCTACCCACAATAATAAAGGGGGTAAGGTCTTTCCAAAACCAGCCACCTTTCTAACATGCACAACAAGCTTAAGCTCCTTTTCAAGCGGCCCCATCGACTCAAGATTTCGCTTCACCATATCCCGATGAAACATTGTGAATGCTCACACATTTCATGCAATGTTCTGAGAAGCAAACGGATAGGCTTGGAACTAAGATTAGCCAACTTTCTACTCAAGTAGGGAAGAATGAGCCGGGAAAGTTTTTGATTCAACTATCTTAAGCCCAAGCTATCACAATTCTTAGGAGTATCTGAGTCGTGCACAAGGCACTTCCATCGACCGAGGAGGACCACACACCACCTCCCACTCAAGATGAGAGTGTAGCTCCAAAAAGCAGACCGTTGGTGGAAAATGTTGATAAGAAAGCTAACTCACCCGATGCTCTTCACAAGGCACTCAAACCATATCAGTCGCCTATTACATTCCCCAACTGCCTTTGTTCTGAAAAGAAAGATAAGCAATTTCTCGACCTTTACAATATGCTCTATGAAGTGAACATTAATTTGCCTTTAGTCAATGTCATAAGAAACGTTCCTGCATATGTAATTTATTTTAAAGATCTCGCTTCAATAACAAATATTTTGGTGATAAGAAGAGATATGTTTCTCATATGCAATGAGCGTGATCTTTCAAAAACCCCTTCCCTTTAAGGAAAGTGTCATTGAGAGTTTTTATATAAAAATCACCTTGAGAAATGGAAAACAAATTTGGGTTATGATCGACCTGTCAGAATAAGGTGACCAACAAGCCAACTTGTGGCTGTGATCTGACAATTCTCTTGTAATACAATCGGTTTTTATTCGTAATAATATCTTTTATACATATTGGCATTCCATATCTTTTATCCCATGCTAGTTGCATAGGTATGGTCCTGATGAAGTTACTTTATTACGGTGGATTGGTCTAGCAGAATCGTGAGATAATCTAGCACGTAATGTAACTCGTCGAACTTGTTCCTAGTCATAGGGTTACGCCATAATGAGGATACAGGCCTTTCCCGTTAAGACTAGTACTTAGTGTATATGGACCGCGTCTCATCGGTCACGGTGTCTGGACATCGACATACATAAGTAGGTGCTCATAAGATGAGTTCACTGAACTCCCTCACCTAGAAATCTCTAAGTGGTTCTCACTCATCGAGTAGATGATTTCTATGGTATAGCGCACAACATTAATCCTTAAGACCTAGACCTCATCGTGACTTCACTAGAGGACATACTATGCTGTGACCTGTCTCTGTGTCTCCTTGGAGGCCGATCAAAAGGGGCAACGTTCGCATAGTCCGGGAATCTAGTGGGAAGTCTGTGCATGGTAGTAGGGGATTCGGACGCATGATAAGTCCATGGATGTCCTGTGTGTTCTGATGGTTGATAAATCCTCGGAGTCTCTGGCCAGAGCTGATAGTGGGGGTGTTTTAGAGAAATGTGTTTCTCTAAGTCACACACGAACGGATTATCTTTGAACCTAGAACGTACACACAATTATTGAACTAGAAAGAGGTCTCGATGAACCAATACCTCTTGTTCAATCGGAACATAGATCGCGAAGGGATCGTACTGTACTTATAAGCTATATCACAAGGTTCTTGCAGGCACTTCATTTGTATCTAGGGAATTATGATGCGTAGTTGCTAGGCGCCTCTCATAATTCGTTGGGTTCTGGTTTGACCAGTGATTAAGTGAAATGAGTTTTATTTAATCAGGGACTCTAAGGGATGAGTTCATATAAGAACAATGTGTTGTTCGAATCACAATGTGTTGTGAACCCACGGCTAGCTTACACCTGAACCATTGAGGGTCACACCACGTGTTTCCTGATTATTGAAAACGATAGTTAGAAATTAATTGTTATTTTTAGTATAGTTAGATGTCAATATGATTGAATATAAGATTCATAATTATGATTATGAATTGAGAAAAATACGAAAAAATTATTTTGGACGCGAAAATATAATTGTTATATTTTTCGAAATTATCGTTTGTGAGAAATGATTTAATTCCAATGGGGTTTTTAAATTAAAATTGGGTCGACCCAATAAGCTTTTTAATTAAGATTGGGTTTTATTTTAAATTAAGCCCATTGGTTTCTTAAATAAAATTCGGCCCATCCGCCTTTTGACTTGGGTTTTTTGATTTTAAATAAAATAAAAACCTCAAGCCCATTAAGAGTTAGTTTTTGATTTAAATAAAACAAAACTAAAAAGAAAGGAGAATGTGTAGATGCAGACGGGTTTAGACGGAAACCATATTCGTTCCTAACCCTAGCCACCCTTTCCGTCGTCCACTTTGGCCGCCGCCGCTTGCCGTCGACCGCCGTTCTCAATCTCTCGACGGATCTAGTGCTCCGTCGTGAGTACGTCGGGTAATACGGTGTGTGACACCGATTCGTCGAAGGATAGTCGTCGTCGGAAGCTTCACCGCAGCCTCGCCGCCGCCTGTTGCTTCCCCGTGCCGGAGATTCTCCCCGACAGCACCTTCTCGCTGTTGCCTCGTGACCAATCCGAACACCTCGCAGCCGCCGGAGTTCTATCCGATCCATCGCTGCCGTTGGAGCGCCGCTGCCGAGCCCCGAATCGCTGTGTCTGGAGACGCATCGCCTGCGCTTCATCGCCGACCAGCTTGCTGCTGTCGATCCGGAGTCGTCGTCCGACAAGATCGCTCCGCACGGCCGTAGCCACGCCGGAGTTGCGACGCTTGAAGCCGCTTGCTGTTTCCGTCGCTATCAAGCCGAGGACCGCTGTCGTCCTGCCGCCGCGTCGTGAGACTGCTCCTTCGCCGTCCGTGAGGTACTGTGGTTGCCTATATGATGTGTGTGCTGTGCAATTCGTATATATATATATAAGTGCTGGGTTTTGTTTTTAATGGTTGCTATGTAATATATATATATATATATAGATATGGCATATATGTGTATGCAGTTTGTGATTAATAATGCATGCGTATGTGATGAATGTATGAAGTTCATTATATGTGTGCTGTGCATGCATGTTAAACATGTGTGTGATGTGTATGGTTTTTGTTTGAGTAAGACATATGCATGTTTTAATTATATGCTGTGCACATATAGTTATATATATAATATAATACATATATGATGCTGTTTATATATATATATATATATATTTATATATGTATATCTATATATGATATGTATATATATAATATATAATTAAATATATGATTAATATATTAATAAATATATAATTGTTATATATAAGTTTAATATATTAATATATATAATATAATTAAATATATGATTAATATATTAATAAATATATAATTGTTATATATAAGTTTAATATATTAATATATATATATATATATATATATATATATAATTGTTATATATAAATGATTTATAGAAACCGATCATGCTTATTTGATTTTACGAAAATCGAATTGTTTCTATTTATTAAAAACAATTAAAACATTGTTTTAATTAATTGATTATAAAATGGACCGTATTCAATTTGAATTCGATTCAAATTACTTTTATTTAAAAATTTTTGTTTTCCGCTGCGCGACGGCTCCACCGATTTCCAACAGTGGTATCAGAGCTACTGGTTTTTTAAATCAATTAATTGCTTATGTGTTTTTGCTTTCGAGAGCATGTTGAATTTGTTGAGTTGTTGATTTGAATATTATCTTGTGATTGAGAATTTCTTATAGCTGAATAATTGGTTGGCCTTAGAATTTCARGGGAAATCACGTGTCAGATTGTCCGACAGTCTTACGTGCTAGACTGTTTGACAGTATTATCTTAAAACTTAATTATTCTCGAGTCTCTATAAGGAAAAATAGTTGATCGATAATTTAATGAAATTAAAACCAACTAGAGCCCAATAAGATAATCGATCTTTCAAATCAATTTGAATTCGATAAATAGGTGDTGGATTAATTTATTAATTTAAATTGTTAAATTAATAGAACACCAACTGAATCGTTTTAGTTTATCGTTCATATGATGAATGGATGAAACTAAGTTCGATGATGATCTTAAATTGTACAGAATCAACAATTGATCATAACTAAATTTTGGATGAGATATAAAATTAAAATCCCTTATTTAAAGGTTAAGAATTAAATCAGGCTATAAAGAAAAACTGATTTGTCGTTCTTTTTCTTTCCTTCTACCAACGGTTAGATTATGTGATAGCCTCTTATGGTAGTGCAGTATGCCGTGTTAGCGGGGAGTGCTGTCATAAGAAAAGCTGTAATCTAATTGACATTAAATGGAGGTTTGTATGTGAGATTCTATTGGTTTGACGTGATTGGTCATATTAACTGGGGATTGCGTTAGCCTGATAGAGTTGAGCTTATACGTCTCACATTGGTAGGTCAGACCTGACACACAAAGATTTTGATATTCGCTGGATTAAC
>BMAC01000027.1:2680311-2714205 GCA_014905375.1 Phtheirospermum japonicum | reverse complement strand
GCGTTCCTGACGGCCTATGGCCGTCAGGATTTTAACCTAAAATTCGGCCCCAGACCCTTCCCCCCGCCTTGACGGCTTAGCCGCCATCGTATATATATTTATTTTAATTAAAAAAATATATGATGACGGGTTGATCGTCAGGATCCTGACGGCTATGACCGTCAGCGTATATATTATTTTTTTTTTTAATTAAAAATTATATCCTGACGGCCATGGCCGTCAGCGACGCCAAAATGATATACTGACGGGCAATGCCCATCAGTATAATAAAGTGGGATAAACTCCCGCTTATTCGCTGACGGTTTACTGGCGGCCATGGCTGTCAGCAAAGCCGCCAGCATTATTTTTCGCCAGTAAGTCCGCCAGCATTGCTGGCGGCTTTTTGGCCGTCAGCATATCCATCAGTATCGCCGGGTTTTTTTGTAGTGTGAGCTATAATTCCAGTAACTTCATATTTGAGCTTCATCAAATAAACCTAGGTAGCTTTAGTGTAATCATCCACTATGGTGAGCATGTATTGTGTGTTTGTCACTGACTGTTCATGATATGGTCCCTAAATGTCCATGTGCACCAGTTCAGAAGGTATAAGAGAATGAGAGGTACTGGTCTGAATGGAAACCTGCATTTTTTAGATTAGTGATAAATTGTGCAAGAGTTTAGAGAATTATCCTTGCACATCCTGCTCAAAAATCCAATGTGTTGTAAACAAGACATGGAAATGTGGCCTAGTCCGTTGTGCCATGATTTGAGCTAATCTTTTTTTTTTACTGTATGCATAGACAATCCAGTTTCTCTATCATCAAACACATATAACCTTTAAGAGCTTTTCCCATAGCAATAACAAACTCGTGTTCATGATCTTGCAACCAACATCTTTCCTTAGAAAAAACACACAACCTGTCAGCCTCCAGTAGTTGCCCCACATATAATATATTATACTTAAATGCTAGTATAAGTACAAGTCCTCTATTATTAGTGCATCAAATAATTTCACTTTTCTAGTATGAGTTACTTTCATATTTGAGCCATCAGGTAAATGCACAATCACAAGTGTTCCAATTTCATGATAATCAAACATCATCCCAGGTAGTGAACAAATGTGTTTGCTGGCCCCTGTGTCCGTTATCCAGCTCCTCCTGCCCAAACTTCTCATTATAAATAGAGCAAAATGATCATCGTGACTCATCCTTAAATAGTCTGCAAAGCGAGCATATGAATGTGACTCTCCACCAGTGTCCTCAACAGTAAAATACTTAGCCAATTCTCTCTGAATCAACAATTTTCTTCGATATCGAATTCAACAACCACGAAATCACCATGAAGTCGACCTTTTGATATTGCAAAAATTATTCTGTGTGCGTATCTGGAATCTTGACTGTACCAAACATGAATCGGAGCTTCGATTTCATTCCCAAACTCAGTCGCATCGCCCGACTCCATTGAAGGTAATTAGCTCCATTCAATTGATTTGTAACCAAAACTATTTCAGGATGATCGAATCCATGTAACGAAAGCGGGTTTAAATCGTGAGGATAATTCAAAATAATTCTAAAGTTTCCTTCTCCTCTAGATACTTCAGTGTTTTCGCGAGTGTTATTTCCAAAAATCCGAGGCATTGCATCAATCAGATGCTCTGATACCATGTACAAAAGCTAACATGCAAGCATAACTACAAAGAGTATTTGGGAGAAATTCATATGTAAAGAAGCTAATATGCAGGCATAATTGCACAAATGGAATTCATTTCTCGTACGATACAAAATGAATTTAATAAAAGTACCCCGAGTAGAAAACTTTGACGCCCCTGAATCTAGAGCTGCTTGTCGTTTTAACCCAGTCCCAACAATACATTTATTGGACCGAGAAAGTGTTGCAGAGAGCATTTGGGGAAAATTAATATTCATTGTATTTCTTATCAGTATGTAGAAGAAGATGACTTAATTGTCTCATATAGGCATGCTATATCCATAATGACCAACCTAAGGATGACATGTGTCCATCACTAAATCAATAATTGCATAATCCTCAACTAATTCATGTTTATTGCTAGTGGCAGAACTCAATACAATTGATCTCTACAATTATAGTATAAAAATAATATATCACAGTATTGGACCATATGCCTAATGGAGCATAACCCATTAATTTGGCTTAACACACTGATTGCAATATATCATATCATCTTCAATGTTACATTATGGATTGTCAATAACATGAAAAATAAAATATAAATAATTAAACTAACTTCTCAAATAGTAAATGTGAATTGTAGGGAAAAATAATTAAAAATAAAAATAAATAAATAATTACTTTGAAATGATCAATAAATTAAGAAAGACGTCAAATAGACAATGTCCAGCACACCATCTAGACATAGATTATGTGCTAGACATTGTATATAATTTTTTTTGCCACATAATTTTTTTTTACCTATGTAACAAATATGTGACTTCAATTAACAATGGACGGAGATACATACTCTTGTAGTTCATGACAATGACATCACAATATTATAATCATTTATGAAAATATAATTATTTTTTATAATTATCGCTATAAATATAGTTGAATATAATTACCATCACAAATTGCCAAAAGGGGGTCGTTTGACAATTACTAGTAACTACATCATGACGCCATTATAATAATTTCACCGGTCATTTTCATAAATCATAAAGTAAACAAAATAAATATAAAACATGTGGTATAAATTACACTCCTACCCTCCGCGATCGCAGGTAATATATTCTTTCTTCTCACCTCTCTTTCATTCTCTACCCCTGCGTGTGAGTGAAATTTGTCGTGAAATCGAATCCATTTGGAAATCTGGTTGTGTATTGGTTTCTCTGAAATTCACGAAAACAAATCGTTAATTTTATACCACATGTTTTATATTTGAAGTACCAGTGGTTTATAGGAGGACGAACTGCTTCAAATTTTCCAGAAATTTCCGGCGCATGTGGAGAAGTGTGTTGATAGTTTTTTCAAGCAATTTGATTTTTTTTATTTTTATTTTTTAAAATTAAATAATTACATTTTTAACTCTATGTCAGGTCTACTTTCCAAAACATGATGACATCGGCAGGGTCTTGAAAGTGGAGTGTACTCCGATTCTGGGAGATACTGAATATCCCACGATTTTCGCAATATCTTCGCCAGTTTCGCCGGGTATAATTTCTCGAGCTAATTGAGGAGATTTGCTGATTATCTTGAATATATTTTTGGAGTGAGATAAAAAAATAACGATGATAGTTGCTGCAGTGTGAAATTTGGAGGGATTTTTTTTTTTACTTTTTAATTTTGAAAAATTCGTTGATGTGATTGAGGAGAAAAATATGGAATCAAGCATTTTCTGAATATTTTTATAAACAATTACAAAATTTGGTTAAAAACTTTTTATAAATATTTCCCAAGTCTATTAACTGTTTCTGGGCGTCATTATGAAGGTACTGGAATCCCTAAGGTCATAAAGATTGATGTAAGTGGGGATCTGGTCGAAGGAAACACAATCAAAGGGTATGTTGAGGTGGCATGGTGTGGGGGCACTCCGGGGAAAGGCGTTGCTAGGTGAGATTGTTTAGGATTTTTTTTTTTTAAATTATTATTTGTTTCTATAGTTGGCTTAGGAAAAGATAGAATACCAACCCTTGGTAATTGCTGATGCAGAAGAAGAAGAATATGAGCTCTTAGACGACATAGGGTCATGTTTACTTTATATGTACACCCGTATAACCGAAGAAGGTGCCAAAGGGGAGACTCAATATGCAATCACTGATTATGTAAAAGCAGGTGCGAGTTATATAAATGTGATGTGTCACTCATCCTTATTTATCGTTGCTTTTTTTTTTGACCGATCCATTGTTCTTTGTTGGTAGCTCCTCCACCTGTGAGTAATGTGCAAATTACTGGAGATGTCGTTGAGGGGTGTACAATCAGAGGAATGGGAGTGTATTTTGGAGGAAAAGAAGGCCCCAGCACTTTCGAATGGCTGCGTGAGGATAATGATAACGGGTTGGTGTTAATTGTGAATTTTTTTTTTAAACTTTTTTTTCTTCTTGTGGGTGAATGGTGATCAATTTGTTTGTCTTTTGCCATGTAAACTGAGTTAGCTGATTTTCTCATTTTCTGATTGTAGAGAATGTACTTTGGTGTTAACGGGTACAAATGAGTATACTATAACAAAAGAAGATATTGGACAAAGATTGGCTTTAGTTTATGTACCTGTGAACTTTGAGGGTATGTTTTCCTATCTTGCAAGACGTGTAATTTTCTTCCTTTGTCTGTTTTTTTCTTTTTTAGCAATATATAATACATTGATTGTTTTGATTATTTTTAGGGTAGGAAGGGAAGTCCATGTCAGCCATGTCCCAGATAGTTACGTAGTCAATTTTCTCATTAGTTTTTTCTTAGGGTTTCTATTTCTTTGGTGTTTTTAAATTTTGTTTATCTTAAAGTTTTGTTTTAGGGGATCTGTCTAATGGTTAAAGCGGCCTGACAAAAGTGTGCCTTTGAATGACATTAGCATTGGTTGAACACAAACTGTTTTTAAAAGTGATTGCTAACATGTATTTATAACTTTTTTGCAGCTTTACCCCCGAGCATTAACTTTTTGAGCATAACCGGTGATTACTCGGAAGGTGGAGTTTTGACAGCATCCTATGGTTATATCGAGCGGTCATGAAGGGAAGAGTATCTATAATTGGTATCGTCACGAGGTATTTATATGTTACTACTGCACACTGTATTATTTATAGATTTTATTATTATTATTATTTTTATTTATTTATTTATTTTTTTTTTTTTTTTTTTCAGTTTCTTTGGTTGTTAAATTTTATATTTCTCGGCTTCGTGCAGGTTGAATCTGACTCGGGTACCCTAATACCCGAGGTTTCGGTTCTCTTCAATATCGGATTCCGAAAGATGTCATTGGTAAGTTCATATCTTTTACGTGCACACCGGTGTGCGGTGATGGTATTCAAGGTGAACCGAGAACCTGCACTGGACAAGAATGTGTTTGTCCAGGTAATAACGAAAAGCAAGATTGCTTTAATTGCTTTATTTTTTTTCAAGATTTTCCAAAACTGAGAGGACTTTTTATTTTATTTTTTATTCTATGTGTTAACGATTTTTTAGGAAGCCCGAGATTGCTCTCTTTACAAATTATTGGAAGTGGTGTTGAAGGCACTACTCCAAATATCGAAAACAAATATTGGGGTGGTGAAGACGGAGAGTCCATTTACCGCTGTTTCAGGTTTTTTTTTTTCACAAATATTTATTAGAATTTGAAAAGAAGCATTTTTTCACTTTTTTTTTTTTTGGCAGACGAGTTCAAATGGTAGTCACAACGAAATAAGTGGTGCAACTTCATCATCATATATGCTCTCTGTAGATGATATAGGTTTCTTCACATCAGTTTCCTGTGAGCCCATTCGAAGTGACTAGCCAGGGGTCCAATTGTCCTTTCTGAACAAGTGGGACCAATTGTGCCAGGTATTTTAATTTTTTTAAGAAAACTGGATTTCCTTCTCCTGTCTATGGAAAACCAACACCCAAAATAATAATAATAATAATAATAATAATAATAAATAAATAAATATTTTCTCAAAACACCACAAAATTAAACTAGTAAGCAAATCATTCTCATTCCAGGGCCTCCAACATGCCGGTCGCTTGAGTTTCATGGATCCCTGGTTGAAGGCTCGCAACTCGCAACTGAGCTTCATTGCTTCTTATAGCGGAGGGTAAGCTTCTACTATTTACCTCTTTACAAGCCTTGTTTTTCCTTGTCTCATATATAATGGTTTACATTTTTCAGGGAGAAGGGAGATTGCTTGTATGAGTGGTTCAGAGTGAAGGACGACGGTTTTAAAGAGAAACTTCATGTTGGAGGTAAATGTATTTCTACCTTTTTTTTTTCCCTCCCTCCATTGTTTGTTTGTCATGATTTGATGTATCAATATTTGATTTATGCAGAATTTTTACATTTAACGCTTGATGAAGTGGGAGACTGTGTGGAACTTGTTTATACACCAGTCCGTTGATGGCTTGAAGGGGGCCCCAAAGACTCTCGTTTCTTGTCATGTTGATCCTGGTGAGTTTTTTTAAACTATTATTATTATTATTATTATTATTATTATTTATTTCTTTATTTGTATCCTTATTTTCCCTTTATCGGGTGAGTGGTTTTATCACCTTATTTTCTAGGCTTTCTTGTATTCGATTGAGCTGTTTTAGTGATTTTTCAACTTTAGATGCCTCTTTTAGAAACTTATGAGCACAGGGCTAATGCATAATTTCTTAAATGCAGGCGAGCCTGTAGGTGTTGAATTATTGATTCCCGATTGCTGCGAGGGCCAAGAAGTGGTCCCCGCAACAAGGTATTTTGGAGGACGAGAAGCAGATAGAAATATATTTGGTTCAGAACGGAGAATGAGCTCGATGAATTTGTCCTGATCGAACTGTCGAATAATTGCGAAAATGTGTATATATGCGGACAGGAATTGTAAGTATTTTCTAAAGTATGTTGGATAAACCAACTTATGAGTGCTGTAAAATTTATCCTACTGAAGTAATTAATTCTGCTCAGAACTTATACTCCGTCTCTTGAGGATGTTGGATTTTATCTTGCGTTGTATTGGCTGCCAACAAGGTCAGATGGTAAATGTGGTTCAGCTTTGGTTTCCATTTGTGATTCTCCAGTTATTCCAGGTAAATATGTTTTCTTTCTTTCTTTCTTTCTTTCTTTCTTTATTTATTTATTTATTTATCATTATCATTATCTTTAGGCCCTGTTTGGAAGTTGGAGTTTATTAAGGTAAAATGAGAGGTTTTGACTCGATATAGATGATTGACTAGTCAAATCCTCTAATTGAGTTGTTTGGTAAATGGGTTTAGATTAGCTTTATGGGTCCAAAACACTAATTTTGAAAAAGCCGGATATATAAGCTTTTCCGTAGAGAGGATTGCAAAATTTTGGGTTTAATAACAATTTTCTCCTGAAATGAGAATAGTTATATCATTAATCTGTATACAGAAATTATTTTCAACTAATTTATTGATTAACTATTAGTAATGTTTATCTACTTGCACAAATTAAATTTAATATATGTGCAAATTAGCAACTCAAGAAATTTATATATTTAATAATGTTAAAATAATGACAAATCTTTGTTTTAAATGTTAATTTTTAATTATTCAATAAACTCACCATATAAATCTATATCATTAACAAAAAAAATTCCCAACAATAAATTATCAATTGCGTTAATGTCCTTATTGATCATTTTACACAGTCAAGTAGCTATTAGCTATCAACTATTTACCAAACACTTCTATACAAACCGCTTAATACAATCAACTAACAGCTACCCGTAATTGCGAAACAGGGCCTGAATCTTATTTCTGACTTGTCCAGTTAATTAATAACCTATCTTGATCTCTTTCTCCTGCAATTGTCAGTATTTTACCTTTCAATAATTACAATTTTTTAATTGTTTTATGTTTTAATCTGTCAAAATGTATGTGCCAGCTTTTCCAATAGTGAATAATGTTCGGGTGGAAAAGTTATCTTCAAGCACTTACAATGTAGAAGGAGAATATTTTGGTGGATACGAAGGAGAAAGCTGTTTTAGCTGGTACAGAGAATCTGATGATGGAACGGTCGCTCTTATTGGTGGAGCTAATTCTAAAACATACGAAGTCTCGGATGAAGATTATAATTGCAGATTGTTATTTGGGTAATGAATCGAGCTCTATAACATTTCATCGTAATCACTTGAGGACGATGTTTATAAATTTACAATCTTATATGAAAATAATTCTTGCAGCTATACACCAGTTCGTTCAGATTCAGTCATCGGAGAGCTTGTACTTTGAGCCAAGTGATGTAGTTTTGCCAGGTACAACTCTAAACTTGCTGTCCCGTACTAAAAAAATATTATAGTAACGAAGTTAAAAAAAAAAACAGCCGTATAAATATATTCATCTGAATTTGCCCCTCAAATTTGTGTTTTTTATTTATTTCACAGAGGTACCAAGAATTGAGATTCTAGCACTTACTGGTAAAGCTGTTGAAGGAGAGTTATTGACTGCTGTAGAAGTTATTCCGAATAGCGAAAACCAACACCTTGTTTGGGGGAAATACAAGAAAGAAGTGAAATACCAATGGTATATATATTTATATTTCTCCACACTTAAACTTGCTCGATAAGATATATTTTTTATTCCAAGAGCTTTATTTTTCAAGCTTCATCCGACATGTGGTGCTCGTTTTCGTAGGTTTTTCTCATCTGAAAGTGGGACGGATAAATTCTTCGAGCCATTCCCATCACAGCGGTCGTGCTCGTATAAAGTTCGATTTGAGGGCATTGGTCGATATCTCAGGCGTGAATGCGTAGTCACTGATGTGTTTGGAAGATCGAGCGAGCTGGCGTATGCTGAAACTGCTTCAATGTTACCAGGTGTTTTTTTACTTTTGGGAAAGCATTAGAATTTTTGGTTTACAATTAATGAAATTACAAAAAGAAGAAGTTATTTTTAAAAATTACAAATACCCTCTTGACATGTTTCTATTTTACAAATTACACGTTGAGAGGGCAATTTTTTAACAATTACAAACTCGAGGGGGTATTTGTAATTCTTTTCTTATTTTTTGGATTAAGCTAAAGCTTAAGTTTGTGCTGTCTGTTGTATTTCAGGAGCTCCTAGAATAGACAAGCTTGAAATCGAGGGTCGAGGTTTTCACACGATTTACATGCTGGACGTGGAAATTACAGTGGGGGAAGGAAGGAAAAACTAGAACAACAAACCATCCACACCATCAAACCCCGCAGTTGATCCTTCCCCTTCCTCAACCTTCCCAAGTTTCCTCTTTTCCACCGTCCCCAACTCAACCGTCTTCGCCGTATCATACGACGTGTGCAATCCAAACAACAAATAGTACGCGGTCCATATCCCAAACCTAACAAAAGACTCACTATCGGTAATGTAAATAGGCAAGGAAGGGCATTTCTGGTATTTCCACCATCCACACCATCAAACCCAGCAGTTGCGGCGAAGACAGTTGAGTTGGAGACGAGGGAAGAGAGGAAACTTGGGAAGGTTGAGGAAGGGGAAGGATCAACGGCTGGGTTTGATGGTGTGGATGGTGGAAATACCATAAATGCCCGGTCGATAGATAGTGAGTCTTTTGTTAGGTTTGGGATATGGACCGCGTACTATATGTTGTTTGGGTTGCACGCGTCGTATGATACGGCGAAGACGGTTGAGTTGGGGACGGTGGAAGAGAGGAAACTTGGGAAGGTTGAGGAAGGGGGAGGATCAACTGCGGGGTTTAATTTCTTTGTATATATTGAATTTATATGTTTTTGAAGTTTAGTTGTGAATATTTATGAAATTTGATTTGTTTGTGAATTTCTTTGTTAATTGTTTATGAAAATTGATTTTATTTGCTTGTGATGAAACTATTAATTATGTGAGTATTTGAATTTATTTTGTGAGAAATTATTAATTATGTGAAAATTTGAATTTGTTTGTGATGAAATTATTAATTATGTGAATATTTGAATTTATTTATTTGTGATGAAATTATTAATTATAGGAGAATTTATTTATTTTGTGAGAATTTCTTAATTATGTGAAAATTTGAATTTATATGAAATTATTAATTATGTGAATTTATTTACTGTGTGAGAAATTCTTAAATATGTGAACATTTGAATTTATATGAAATTATTAATTATTTGAATTTATTTATTTTTTGAGAAATTTTCAATTATGAGAAAATTCGAATTTATCTGATTCTTATTTAGTTGTTAATTATTTATTAAAATTGATTTTTCATCGTTTATGAAAATATTAGTTTTGTGAAAATGTTAATTTATTTGTTAATTATTTAATAATACCGAATTTATCTCTATGTGAAAAGATTTTGAATTACGTGAACATTTCAAATTATTTATGTTGTGAGGATATTATTAATTATGCACAAACTATTTGTTCGTTTCGATGTTTCGTGTTTAGTTGTTAATTATTTACAAATATTTGAAATTACTCTTGGGGCATTTGTATATTTCAGAAGTAAGCGCACATATGTCGAATATGTCTTGTGGCAATGAATATGACATGTATACATCATTTCTACAAGACGAGGGTGGATATGCAAATGTAGATCCCACCGAATCATCCCCCTCCCCACTGGTGATCACAAAATACACCGCTGATTGCTTAGAACCAGATGAAGGAAGTGATTCTGAAAATATTTTAGAGGAACTAGATGATGGTGATGACACTGACGAGAAATTCTTTCAGTTGGAGGTAGCATACCAAATGAAGATCATTTTGAACCCACCGTAGTTGAACGTGCACCTACAACCCATAAATGAGTGGATATAGTTTTGAACTCTACAAGAACATACCATTTTTTGATGACAACTACGAAGATATTCCTATTAATTCTATTGATGTTCCTCAACAGGACTACTACTACAATAAAGACGAAGTAGTGTTGATAACAGGCATGATATTCATAAAAAAAAGACATTTGATGTGGGTTGTTAAAGATTACACTGTGCGCGTCGTCAAGTGTGTGTGTAGAGTGGTACAGAGCAATCTAAAAGTTTGGAAAGTTGTTTTTTGTCAAAATCACTTGGGGAGAATCATGTAGATACTCCGAATTCATTAATCAACGAATCACCCGAATGCGGATGGTGTCTCTGCGCTAGTTTTCGTAAACGAAAGGGTGCTTGGATAATCACAAGATTGGGTTCTGTGCACCAATGTCTTGCATCTTTTACACGTCATGATCACCCCAATTTATGTAGAAACATGATTGCTATGCTCATTACCACTCACATCGAGCAAGATCCGTTATATGGTGCTTTGCATGTCCAGAAGGTTGCCGAATAAGAATATGGTTATAAAGTGACATATCACAAGGCATGGCAAGGTTTGGGATGGGCTCGTGAAAATGTGTACGGGACGTGGGAGCAATCAGTCCAACATTTACCAAAATACATGGAGGCCTTGCAGACGTACAACTCAGGGACAGTGGTCGAGTGACTACACAAATCTTCTGGAATACCCGGTGTGCATATGTTAAGATTTTTATTTTGGGCATTTCGACCATGTATCGAGGCTTTTAGACATTGTCGCAAGGTGATCAGTGTTAATGGAACCTTTTTTGGTTGGAAAGTACAAGCACATGCTGTTGATGGCAGTTGCAATTGACACAAACCAACAAGTCTTGCCACTAGCTTACGCAGTTGTTGATTCAGAGAGTTATATCTCCTGACAATAGTTCTTTCACATGGTTGCAAAATATATTATTCGCGATATAGAAGGGGTTTGTCTTATATTTAACCGACATGCCGGACTACTTAGTGCACTAAAACAAGTTCTAGCATTCTCTTCTAATGCTTCTTATTTGCGACATGTCTTTTCTAACTTCAATACGGATGCTAAGTATGAGAGATTTAAGGATATGTGTTTTAAAGATGGAGCAGAACCCATAGTTACAGTCTTCTATAGAATAATGGAGCAGATTAAAGCTATTGATTTAGATGCATTTGCATACTTGGATGACATTGATAAGAGCAAGTGGACATTGTCCCACGACGGCACCAAATGTTGTGGCATCCTGACGACCAACATGTCCGAGTGCATCAATGTAGTGATGAAACATGCGAGACGACTCCCAATAACTACTATCATCTTAATCACATTTGCTCGAAGTGTTCAAAATTTTTATAATCGCTTGAAAGATGCGACATGAGTTCACAACATGCAACAATTTTGGCCTGATAAAATATATGACCTATTCATGTCAAGACATCATTTAGGGACATCTTACCACATTACGGGCTTTAATTGGGTGGCACAAACGGCCGAAGTTTCCGCACTGGTCAATGAAGCAGTTCGTGCTCAAAATTTTCGAGTGTCCTTGTCGAGCGCAGAATGCACTTGTGGTAGATGGGTGAGCAGTGGAATTTCGTGCTCTCATGCAATAAAGGCGTGCACTGAATTTAGAGTGGATACTCGAGTTTACGTCTAAAATTACTATAGCACTGCTGCGTACCTACGTACATACTCTGTTGGGCCTTTTGAACCATTGCCCGACGCCGAGGACTGGAATGAGGCAACTTTTAAATTGGTTCATGATCCACACACGAGGAGGTAGCGGACTGTTGGACGACTCAGGGGCAGTAGGATACCCCAAAAAAATGGACCAACCAAGGCGGTGGAAGTTCTAGTTCCAGGCGTTGATGTTAGACAATTGTTGTAACTCTCCAGCACTACTTGA
This sequence comes from Phtheirospermum japonicum, assembly GCA_014905375.1. Classification (NCBI taxonomy): domain Eukaryota; kingdom Viridiplantae; phylum Streptophyta; class Magnoliopsida; order Lamiales; family Orobanchaceae; genus Phtheirospermum; species Phtheirospermum japonicum. The sequence continues at coordinate 2,701,907 of BMAC01000027.1, read as the reverse complement.
TGTTTGTAATTCGCATTGCTATGAGTATTATTAATTATATTGTATGAATTCCCTAAGTAATATTAATCCATATGTTGTAGTTCGATTTATTTTTCTATTGACAAATGTTTGGCACTACTCGATGTTGTAATTCGCATTACTATCTGAATTAATAATTTGTATGAATTCCCCTAAGTAATATTTCATTGTTGTATGAATTTACTAATTCCTGAAATATTTCATCTGATATAGATTTTGATTGTTTAAGTGTATTTATCTTGCAGATGGCATCACCACTACCGAGCCAGCAACATTTATATAGATCGAGCAGCGTTGCAGGTGGTCAGATGGATGGGGTTCTGAGGGTGAAACGTGCAGTAAATAATATTTTCTGGGACCTTAGTAAAGAGAATGAGGGTCTGCATCCCCGCGTTATGTCAGTGCTACATCGCTAGGGGTTTACGGGGTCGCACATTGTGGAGCGATTACCAAGCTGGGCTGCCATTTGATCACCGCACTAGTTGAGAGATGGCGCCGCGAGAGGCATACGTTTAATCAGCCCATAGGAGAGGCCACGATCACTCTGCAGGATGTGGCCATTATTTGGTGTCTTCCGATTGAAGATGCCCCGATGATCGGCGTTGATGTGCAGTATCGCAAGGACGATTGTCCTGTTACATTATGCATTACATAGGCCTACAGGTGGATTACGAGGAGGAGATGAAAGGTGAGAGTCCTGAAACTCTCGACATTGAGTGAGTATCAAAAAATCCACAAGCCAAATCACACGCCACAAGACAAGGTAGCGAAGTACGCTCTTGGGATTGCACTTCTACTGCTAGATTCGTTGTTGTTTGCCGGTATAACGAACAACTATGTTTTCGTACTATACTTGCGTCATTTCGAGAATGATGACACAACATCGGGTATTAACTGGGTTATGTTGTGCTTGAACATCTTTATCGTGAGTTGTGTTTGCATGTGCAATTAAATAGGAAGACGATTAGTGGTTCGTTAGAGTTGTTGAAGATTTGGGATTGGTCCCGAATTTCATCTATTAGACCACAGTCCACTGGTCTTTCTCTCGATCTTCATTGGACCATTGTCCGTACCGCCGTATGGTGCTAGGTGTAATTTTTAACTGTAATACTAGCTGCGCATCTATTAGTAATCATTCCATTTTAATAACTTCGCTTGAATATTTACGCAGATGTATTGCAGAATATAGTCATACGCGGAGCACTAGGAATACGTTTCGAGTATTTTGGGAGTCACTTGATTGACTGCACGATCTAGAGGTAGAGTACTGAATAAATCTTGCTTATAGTTATAATATAGAGAAAAATGATGATGATTATTGAAATGTGCATTGGACAGGGGAACCCTACGATTTGGGTGCACTTGAAATACAAGTACTGGGGGAAAGATGTTTGAGTCTAAATTGTATGTGCCAGTGCCCACTGATATGTTAGTCGATTGTCGAGATCCAATTTTCCAATCGAGTGAGCCGATAATTCGGTATACGTCAGAGTATACCAGAGACCAACGTAGTTGATATGGAGGCTCTGCATAGTGTCTCACAAGCACAGAGCATCACGTCCAATGGACTGTACGTCATCATGGCTAGACTCAAGCATGGGAGTTATGAGAGTCCATGAGGATACAAGGCACTCGAGTTGAAAGAGGTGCGGGTACGGTTGGTGAGCGGATATCACAGATGGTATAGGCATAATACACACCGTTTCATCTCTCGTCTGGAGAGACATGCAGAGGGAGGGTACCAACCATCAGACGTCGGTGTTCACGTGGCCATTGTAATAAATCTTTTTGACTTTTTCCTCACTTAATGCATTTATTTACTTTTTAGATTTGATGTTCAGCTTTCAGTAATTTGTAGGTCACTTGGAGTCAGCGACTCGACCGTGTTGCGTCAGATGTTCAAGACGACGACTTTGACTCTTATCGTTATATGCACGATGCGGTCGAGTCAGTTGTCGATGAGATGAGGCAACGACTCCGTATTCGTGGGGAGCTACATGAGGATGCTCCAGATGAGCGCACGATATACGCATCCGGTAGTGGAGGCAGGGTCATACCTAGCCCGTCCACATCCTCTCGTCGCAGGACACCCGAAGTCGCACCCGGGCCACCACCAGTCATCCACCACGGTAAATGTGTGATTCGTTAATAACTATTTTATGTGTTACTTTCTTATGATTAATATTAAAATAATAAGTGTTTTTCTCTGTTGAATATAGATCCTGTTGGTCAATCATCGTATAACGTGGAAGGTGATTACGTTCCTACATTTGGAACATCTGCACCCGAGTTTATACTCCTTCATTTGCTCAGAAGACGTTCACCAATCTTCTTCATACTGATTATCCGCATTTAAACCCCAACTTCGCACCTGACATGGGCTTTTCGCAGCCACACTTCTAGACGACACCCATTCCAATGCCGATTCCCACTGAAATTGCGGATCATACACATCAGAGTTGGGGTTTATATGTGGATGAGGACGAAAATGACGAGAAAGTGCCGATTCAGGAACGACCATCTTCCCCCACCCACCCCCACGAGGACATGATCACAACCTACGTAAGGATAAAAAAAAAAGACACGGTGTGGCACGGGATCACATTTAGTCTGATACTACTTTGATATTGTGTAATTTATTTTAATTGTGTTGAAGTTTTCTATTGCGTGGTTCACTTTCTATTTTCTATTAAATAAAAACATTAAAATTACAATCTTTTGAGCAGAGATGATTTGGGCGATATAAGAAAAATTACACAACGAAACAACAAACACAACCCACAACAATATAGCAGTGTCGGTACAACAACATAAAAATATTATACAACGAAAATACAATCGCAAACCACAATAATAGACCAGTGTCGGTACAACAATATAAAAACATTACGCAACGAAAATACAATTGCAAACCACAACAATAGACCAGTGTCGGTACAATAATATAAAAATATTACACAACGAAAACACAAACGCAATTCACAGCAATAGAGCAGTGTCTGTACAACAACACAAAAATATTACACAACGAAAACACAAACCCAATCCAAAACAATAGAGCAGTGTCGGTACAATAACATAAAAATATTACACAACGAAAATGCAAACGCAATCCACAGCAATAGAGTAGTCTCGATACAACAACATAAAAATATTACACAACGAAAACACAAACGCAATCCACACAGGTAGAGCAGTGTCGGTAAAATAACATGCAATGGTCAGTGGTACTTCCACTTGTAGAGCTTCTACTGTGGTTAGTTGAATACACATCTCCAAAGAGTACTTATATTTTTGTGAGCAATGGTTCCTCGTCAAAAGCGTTGCAATAGATTTTTATTGGACAATCTTGCATTCATCGCAACAAGTTAGAATAATAATGAAAGATTCAAATTACTTGTAATAATTGAAAAGGAAGTGTAGAACTTACAGGGATAAAATTCTTTCGTACGTTATGATCACCGAAGACCATTTTCACATTCCCGTTCCAAACAGTACCAGGAGTCCGAATCAGTTCATTGAAAAACCTGAATCGGCTCTGAAGTTGGACAGTCCTGGATATGACGTCATCTTCGGAAATGGCATGTTGATTTTCGAAGCAGCAGTTAAGTAAACACTTGGCTTCTTTCATTCGGTTGTCTGGTAACTGTCCGTCATTTGGATTCCATCCTCGAATATCGTCTTCAAGAATTAGGAATTTCAATAGACGTTCGTCTCTGGTAAGTATCTACTTAGTGTTGAATTCACACCCGTAATCAAGTATTTTGAACCGAAGTGTAAGAGGACCATCTGTGTCGTTGAAGTGATTTGTCATCAGCTTTATTTCAAATAAGATATGAAATAATTGATATGTATTTGCTGATGAATTGCCCATTATTTGTTCCCCAACGTATTTATAGCAAGGAGAGTGATTATTCAAGTAGTTTTTAGAGTATTTTGTGACATAATGTATCGGATGATAAGACAACACAATGGTACAGCAATTGTAGCTGGCAAAGCTGCATCTCATTGATGTGTGTGTGGACAAAAATGTATTTGTATTCTGTGACATAATGTACTTGATGACAAGACAATACAATGGCACAACAATTGTAGCTGGCAAAGCTGTATTTCATTGATGTGTGTGTGGACAAAAATTTATTTGTGTTCTGTGACATATTGTACCGGATGATAAGACAACACAATGGCACAGTAATTGTAGTTGGCAAAGATGCATTTCATTTTTTTTTAATTTCTTTTTTCTATGTGTGTGTTGCATTATCACTGTTTCTCAATGGAGAAATATGATTGCAATGTCACAGATTTCAATGCTCTCCCGTATATATGTTGTCTTATCACCAATACAAAACACTTACAAATCTGACTACAATAATCAGTGCACGTGTTTTAACACACTGATGGACATGGGGAGACGTTTCAACCAAGTACAATAATGTAATGAAATGTATTTTTACACACACGGAGCCTAATATGCACACTTCATAATTATATTACGCATCTATATATTTGTACACACAGAAGAATTTACAAAGAAATATAAACTATATCAGCTAATAATGGCTAATTTTGACGAAAACCATCTAGATGTACTAAAAATACACAATAATTACTATGATCCTTCACTCACCCCATGGACCATGGAGATGGAACAAGTCCTTTTGAGATTTTTCATCGCTCAGAAAGAAAGTGTTGAAAGAGGTGCAAAAAAAGCGTATGTGATCTTGAGCGTCCCGCAGGTAGAAAGTCCACTCGAGAGTCATTTCATGATATCACCTACTATTCAAGAAATTTACGACAGGATCGAAGAAATGGAGATGAGGTATGGTTGGTGGAAGGCAATACTTTCTGAGGATGGTGTTTTTTTAGATGAAGAACGTGGATTGATCTGTATTGATACCACTATCAACAATAATGTCTCTCCAGCCTATGTAAAGTCCACACATCTGTCTACAATTAATTATGCGGTTTGTGTTGGTTTCATTTCAATTACTAACTTCTTCTTTTTTTTAAATAAAGGAATACGGTTATGATGGATCACGGAAATATTATTTATATGACCTGCCACCATTGTTGAAGAAGATGAAAGCAACTTTTAATTGATGCATTATCAATGTACTAGTACTCAAATGTGTAATAAAATAGGATCGGAGTGATCTTAGTTTGAGTGTGCAACTAAGTACTATGTTTAATTTGTAATGTTTGAATTTGTCACGTCCTCTAGTTTTTTATTTAATCAAATGTGTATCTTTTATTTTTCCTTTATTTAATAAAATTATTTATTTAATGTTTATCCAACATGGCTGGTGACAAGACTACACATGTATCAATAGGTTTTTCAACTTTTGTTGTGACAATACCTAACACTATTCCATACGTTTTTCAATTTTCATTGTGACAAGACTACACCTTAAGTATTATATTTTCATCTTTAGATGTGAGAAAGACTACACATTGAATACACCTGTCTTGTGAAATTGTAACTATCTATAAATTTGGAATATTGGACTAGATTTAAAAAAAAAAAAAATCACTTAAACCTTTGGCTTTCTCCACCATCTTAGAACAAAAAGAGAAAATGAGTTCCAATTAATCTAACAATGTACCATATTCTGATTTCGAAGAAAATTTCTTTTTTCTACAATACAAACTTAATCGAGTGGAGCATTCATATGGATACTAAGCTGGTTGACGAGTTCCGTGAGAGTAAGCTCAATGGTGTCTGCGATCCCAAAAGAGGATTACGCAACAATATCACGTGAATCTTGTTGGACAAAATCAATGTTGCGTTTGGGAAAGACTTCACAATGGACGACATAACATCTCGAGTTCAACTTCTGGAAAAATGATACAGGCATTTTCACATGATGTTGAGAAACGAGCATTGCACTTGGGATTATGAGACCAACAAAGTGCAAGCGCGAGAATGGTTAGTACGTTTTTGGTACGACGTGGCAGGCGATACTGAGTTTTTACTGCTGCATATCTAAAACATGGAGAACCTTTATTCGATTCGATGGATTGAGTATTCAATAAAAATTATTTAAATTGCATTTGTCAATACCACAATCTCATTAGAAATCCGCCATTACGATTGTGATCACATGTGTAATATCAAATTACTGTAATTGCTATTTTAATTTCATTTCTTGTTGTATTTTAATCTTTCTGTATTTTAATTTTGAAATAAAATTTCTTGTAATTCTAAGTCATTATTATGATATGTTTATTTATTTTACCTAATAATTTTTTTTAATAAATTATAAAAATAAAATACCTAAAAAAACAAATAATATAAATAAATAATATGTGTGTTGTTTGTTCTAGGGTTTTCCGGATTTTTTAAGGGTTGGGACGCCTTTCTCAGTGGCGTCTCGCTTTCCGAACTTTTTTTTTTTTTTTTACAATTCCACACGGGACGCCGTTCTCAGTGCCGTCTCGCTCCCTCCAAGTTTTTTTTTTCAATTGCGCACCCAATTTTTTTTTAATAGAAAGGTCCGGGACACCGTTCTCAGTGGTGTCTCGATATTTTTATTTTTTTAATTATTTAAACAGGCGGGAGAGTTGCGTTACAACTCTTTTTTTTTTAAGTTATAATAAAATGCCAATTTCGAATTAAATATATATTAATTATTTAATAATACCGCCTAACTACCCGTATCTTAATTAGGAGAAATTGAACATTATGCTGGCTAGGAGACAGATTCAATAGATTTTGCCACACATTTATTTATATGATTAAATAATCTTTCGTTTTGTATTGAACGTACGTTGAAGAGAAACATACATAATAGAAGGTCAACAATTTAATGGGCCAACGGCCCAGTCAACACATGAAAATGAGATCCAAAACTAAAAATTGAACTCTATATTATTATTATTATTATTTATTATTATTATTATTATTATTACTATTATTATTACAGTATTATTATTCGATTGGGACAAACCTGGGCCATACACCCTCCTTTTGTCTCCGCCATTGGTCGTCATAATTAATTTGACTTCACTAAATATAAGTTGGGCATATTGATGTTTCTATTTTCTATTTTCTGAATAGAAAAATTATAATACTCCCTCCGTCCCAAAATAATGGTTCTGCGGTTGGTTTCACACAAATTAAGAAATGAATAGTTTATATAGTTAAGTCATTAATTTAGTTAGTATTTTCCAATTATACCATTCTTGAATTTATTAATGTCAATTAATAATTATATAAATCAGTGTTTGAATTAGTATATTTGTTATTGGAATAGTAAGATTTTGCATTGTAATCATTAATTCTCAACTTACGAGGTAGAAAACTAGTATTTCAAAAATATTAATTAAGGGTATGTGTGGAAATGAAAAATTAATGATATGTTAAATATGGTAACTGGACTATCTTTGTAAGACGGACAACAATGGAATACTGGACTATCTTTGTTGACGGGGGAGTATTAGATTATGTGGTGGGCTTGTTTTCTGCCCAAAGTCCGGTTCACATGCGGCCCAGTTTCATTTTGGGACATGGGTAGGGCCCACACGTATCTGCCTCAAAGTTAAAAATCTTAGAAAAGGACTAAGCTAACCTGTATATTATTAGGGCTTTTCGCCGCATGGGATAGATATTTTGATATACCATTAAAATCAGTAATTATTCAATTGTATTTATTCATTTGAGTATAATTGTATATAAATATATTTTTCAATTGTATTGCATTGTATGTTTTTGTTTTTATAATAAATAATATTACCTTCAAATAATCTTAATATTAAAAATATAAAATTATATTAATTTATTATTATAAAGTTATTTAATTTATAACATAACTTTTCAACTTTATTTAATTTATAATATAACCCTTCAACTTTATATTTTTAAAAAATAATATCCTTTAAAATTTATAATTTTATATTACTAAATTACATGAATTAACGTAACTTTCCACGGGTACTTTTTTAAATTTACTTAACCAATGAGTAGTGAATGTTATTATTGATATTCACCAGACTATTCAAATATTGAAAGCTTTACAAATTACAATTAAGGGTTAACTTTACTCATTAACAAGTAGAAGCTGCTCAGGCACTCGATCTTTATATTGTTGTATGATTAAATCCATTGGGTTCTGGACTAAGTTTTTAAATATGTTCAATATTAGAAGGTATCCCTTTGTTAATTAAAGTTAAATAAGTTACTTGTAAAAAAAAAACCTCTGAACAGCCCAGGATTACCAGGAAACGCTCCCGGAAATCTCAGATAAATAATATATTAAATATAAATTGATACATGACACTTGGCGGTCATTCAAAGGGTACCTATCAACAAATAAGTACAATGAGTACTTATACATAGAAATGAGCCAAAAAACCAATTTCGTGTGCAAGGAAGCATTTTTTCGACAAAGTTTTCACTTGAAATATCGAGAAAATCGATCAAATCCGGTTCGATTCTATGTAAATTTGGTTTGAATTTCTATTTTAAGGATTACAAAAAATAATTTATTTTGGTCCGACTCGGTTCGATTCAATTCAATTTTTTGTACTATTAATCGAAATATAATTTAAAAATAAAAAATTAATTTTAATATTACTTATTGTTATATTTTATTAATTCAACCCGTTTTGTTTAGGTTATTTTCGCTTTAGTTGGGTTTGTAATTTTATAAATATTTTAATTATTTTCGATTCAATTCAGTTTGAAATTTTATTAAAAAATTCATTTTCGAAATGCTCACCCCTTGCCACATATAATCTAGTGTCTATCTCTTATCGTAAATTAACAAATTTTGCTCATACTTACCCTTGGCTTAATTACTATCTTAAAAAAATATAAGTATCCAATTAAATGAGATAATACAAATATTTATTTCCATCTTACAAATTACACTGGTAAAAATAATATTTGTAAACTTTTTGTAATTAACAGAAAATGATATTTCTTCAACACATTGATAAACTGTTACGGTACTATCTTAATTGTGGGATTTACTAAATTAGTGAGAAAACAACATAAAGGATCTCTACTTAATGATACTTATATGGACCACTGGTTCGTTCGATCCTAATTAAGGTTTAATTAGTTCAATCATTGACTTACATTTTATTTTATAGATATAAAGCTCACATGATACATATTACCACATTTGAACATTCTCTTATTTTGATAATAATTACACCTTGCAAATAATTTTCTACTTTTCAAGCACGTATTGATGTAAATAACAAAGTAGGGAAAATAACAAATTAAGTGAGACAAATGAGAATAGACTACTAGTTTATAAATTTGAATTTCGTGGGATTTATCCCACCACTTGAGTGTCTTCTGCATCTCGTGCTCGTTGTTTGTCTTCACCTCCTCGGCCTCCACGGCCGACCGGGTCAGGATTTGATCCGCCAGTCGAGCCGGAGTCTGTTTCAATGCCGCCACGTGATTGCCCAGTTTTGGAACGACTCCTCGGGGAGAAAGTCGTCTTTTGTACACCCCCTCCGCCTCGTCATCCCTGACGTCCCACCTCGTCCGTTGGATTCACTCTCTGATAAGCCCAAAAAGTTGGAATACCAAATATAAGGGGTACTAACCTCAAAAAGAGATCAGCGATCTGAAATTGCTTCCAAACTCGTCACAGCGACCTCTAAGCCCTCCACAATCGTCACAGCAACCTCGCCGATCCTGCAAAATAACGCCTAAAACGGGCCGGATTTCGAGCCCGTTAAGGCCCTCCGACGTTTAAGTTAATAAGCGAAATCAAACTCTTTTCTCTCTTTTCAATGTAAATAATGCCGGCAAATAACAATAATGGCGTGATAATGATATCATAAGCTTAGAATAATGAGAGGTATACACCTCCTTTTATAGAAATAAGAGGAACCCTCCACAATGTAGGGTTACCATCTCACACCACAATTCCATAAATACCACAACTGTTTTAGAATTAGGATTCCTCCCATATAGTAAGTTCCCATAAATAATAAACCTCTTATTAAATTAATAGAATAAGACTGGGCCCATATAGTCCACCAAAGCCTCATAAACCATTCACACTAAGCCCGCAGGCTTGATATTTACAAAGCCCATAATCGAGCTCAAGTACACAGCTCAAACCACAAGAGGTCACGACCCTATATGAGAACTCATCCTCATACTACAGGTCGCTACTCTAACCATATCAACTCACTCACTTTCAAGGAACAGCCTTCAGCTCGTTCACTTCTCAGAGACATAATACAGCTCGCCCATCTTTCAGGAGGCACACCCTCTCCTAGAAATGAGGTCGCTTTCCACAAATACCCACATATATCACATAATATTACGTACAGACATTTTGGTCCACATCACTCTCTCTACCTTCATCCTTTTCTATTGTAAGTGACGAAGAAGGAAAATAGAAAAGTAAGTGAGACAAATGAGATTAGACGAGTAATTTATAGATTTGAATTTCTGCAATGTAGGAGTTTATTTTAAAGGTAAATACATCACAAGTCTTGATTAAGAGCCAATAATAGCATCTTCACACTCATATTTCTTTATTCAAGAGCACAACTTTATTGAGAATTGAAATATTTTGCCCCGATACGGTTTTCCAAATTTTATTAACAATTTGTGTTCACTTTGGAGAGGGGTGTGACAAGAACTTGTTAGCCGTTAGATGTAGTGGGATAAATCCCATGAACAAAAACATAAACAAGCCATATATAATTAGTAGATAAAATCTAAATTAGTTATTTTAATTAAAAAACAAACTACATATGAAATAATTTTAATTATAAAAAATACTTTATTATGAAGATAATTAAATAAGTTTTATTGATATAGAATTCCAAAGTTAGTTTACGAATATGTAGAGTTCGATAAGTGTCTTGCAAGTGATTCATAAATTTCTTAAAACGCACATCTTTTGCACGCGATTCATATAATATAAGATTCTCAAAGTAAGGAAAATAACAAAGTAACTGAGAACGAGTAATTTATAGATTTGAATTTCATGGGATTTATATACCACCTGAGTTTCTTCTGCATCTCGTGCTCGCTGCACGTCTTCACCTCCAGCTCGGCCTCCACGGTCGACCGGGTCAGGACCCGGTCCGCCAGTCGAGCCGGAGTTTGTTTCAATGCCGCCACGTGATTGCCCCAACTTTGGAACGACTCCTCGGCGAGAAAGTCATCTTTTGTGCACCCCCTCGCCTCGTCATTCCTGACGCCCCACCTCGTCCGTTGGATTCACTCTCTCTACCTTCGTCCTTTTCTATTGTAAGTGACGAAGAAGAAAAATAGCAAAGTAAGTGAGACAAATGAGATTAGACTAGTAATTTATAGATTTGAATTTATGCAATATGGGTAATTTTTTAAAGGTAAATACATCACAAGGCTTGATTAAGATCCAATAATAGCATTTTCACACCCATATTTCTTTATTTCAAGAGCACAACTTTATTGAGAATTGAGATATTTTTCCCTGATACGATTTCTCAAAATTTTATTAACAATTTGTGTTGACTTTGGAAAGGGGTGTGACAATAACTTGTTAGCTGTTAAATGTAGTGGGATAAATCCCATGAACAGAAACATAAACAAGCCGTATATAATTAGTAGATAAAATCTAAATTAGTTATTTTAATTAAAAGACAAACTACATATTAAATAATTTTAATTACAAAAAATAATTTATTGTGAAAATAATTAAATAAGTTTTATTAATAATAGAATTACAAAGTTAGTTTACGAATATGTAGAGTTTGATATGTGTCTTGCAAGTGATTTCATAAATTTCTTAAAATGCACATCTTTTGCACGCAATTTGTATAGTATAAGATTCTAAAAGTAAGGAAAATAACAAAGTAACTGAGACAAATAAGAACAAACGAGTAATTTATAGATTTGAATTTCATGGAGTTTATCCCACCACCTGAGTGTCTTCTACATCTCGTGCTCGCTGCACATCTTCACCTCCTCGGCCTCCACGGCCGACCGGGTCAGGATCTGGTCCGCCAGCCGGGACGGAGTCTGTTTCAATGCCGCCACGTGATTGCCCCAGCTTTAGAACGACTCCTCGGGGAGAAAGTCGTCTTTTGTGCACCCCCTCCGCCTCGTCATCCTTGACGCCCCACCTCGTCCGTTGGATTCACTCTCTCTACCTTCATCCTTTTCTATTGTAAGTGACAAAGAAGGAAAATAGCAAACACTACAAAAAAAATCACGATTTCCGAGGGATTTTTCCCACGGTATTAAGGTAAAATCCCTCGGTTTTGGCCTCGAAAAAAACCCTCCTCGGAATTTTGTTCCGAGGGAAAAATCTCTCGAGAATATGAATCCGAGGGAATTCCGAGGGATCTGTTCCCTCGGAAACTCCTTCGTGCAATCCCTCGAAAATTCGAGAAAATTCTGAGGGAATGGTTCCCTCGGATTTTTGCTATTTCCGAGGGAAACAAAGCCCTCGAAAAACCGAGGGAATACATGTCCCTCGGAATTCCGAGGGATTTGTTTCCCTCGGAAATAGCAAAAATCCGAGGGAATATCGTTCCCTCGGAAAACCAAGGGATTTGTTACCCCTCGGTTTTTTGCTATTTCTGAGGGAAACAAATCCCTCGGTTTGTTTTTATTTTTTTATATATTTTTACTTTTCCGAGGAATTACCGAGGGAAAATCCCTCGGTTTTTATTTTTTTTTATTAATTTTTAATTTTTAGTTTTAATTTTAATTCATGTTCAATTATTAAAATTTCCAAAAATTTGAAAAAAGTAATTAAAGAAAAGACAAATAAATAAACCAATTATTATAAAAATATTTGAAAATTTAAGAATAATTACATGCGTTCGATCGAAATAGTAACAAAGTTTATATGAACTGTAAAAATGTTCTATGGATGGGGAGGGGGGTACTGCTGCTGCTGATGGGGAGGGGGGTACTGCTGCTGGAAACGAGCATACATCTCAGCTATCTGGGCATTCATCCGCGCCTGAAATTCCTCCTGCTGTCGGTGCTCCTCCGCACGTTGTCGCCTTTCCTCGGCTGCCTCCTCCGCACGTGCTCGCCTTTCCTCGTCTGCCTGCTGCAGCAACGCCTCAAGCTGCACCCTCTGAGCCTCGACCTGCGCCTAGAGCTCTCTGATATGGCTCCTATCATCCTGGGAAGAGGTAGAAGAGCGGCCCTTCAATAAACCCTTCGTAGCAGCCACCATCTTCTCATACGCGCCGGTGCCGTAAAGCCGTCCCTTACTCAACCCGGCGACGCCGAGGAAAACCTGATCCTGGTCAACCTCYTTACTCTCCTCCTGGGAAGACGCACGTTCCTGTTCCTGGGTCAGATGTCGCTCGTACTCCTCCTGAAATACAACTCGTTATTAAAATTTTACGTTAAAATCAAAGAATTAAAAAAAAATAAGAAAGAAAGTCACATTAATATTAGCAGATCTCGTATCGATCCACGCGCCGTCTTTCTTCGTGTGCGTACGTTTAAAAAGATCGTAGCACGTAGCCGGCGAACCCGTCTCCCGCTCCTGTATTCAAATAGAATTTTCAAATAATTAACATTAAAATTAAACAAATAAATATTAGATTATTATATTCTAAAATTACTTACTATATCCAAGGCATAGTCGATAGTAGATCTAGCACCCCCCGTGTACTTCGACATCCCAGTACCCAGCCCAGCAGGCTCGCTCCTCCTATTCTTGCTGCACTGCTCAGATTTCTTCTTGTTCTCAGGCTTATACCACTCAACCTTCCAAGCCCTAGTTGAAATGGATGATATATAAGATACGATATAAATTATATGTTATAAATAAAAAATTATAATTTAATAAGAAAACACATAAAAGAATCGTTTACCTATAGACCTCCTCGGTCAGGCACTCCGGCCGACCACCACCATGGGAGGTAATATGCTGCTTATACTCGTTAAGCTTCTTCCCGTAAAGGTCCCCGATCATCGGAAAAAATACCTTCTTTATGTCGTCCTCACTATACTCCACCGGGTCCCAATAACAAACCTCCTGCAAAATAAAACAATAATTACAATTCAATTGAAACATATGTTTGTGTTTTTAGGGGTAAATACTAACAAATTTGGACACAAAATAATAATTACCTTAAACATCTCCCACCAAAACGCCTTAATCTCCTTAGGGACCGCTTTATAGCACCACCCGGCGGGATGGAGATCCCTCTCAAAGATCAAACGGAGTATAGTGGACACCTTGCCCCCTGTGCTATGCAGCCTGTATTCAATTGTGTTTTTATTTTTTTACGAATAAAACGTAATCATAATGATAATTATAATTTTAAAATCATTGATTTACTTACTTCGCCCCTGCAATATAAACCTGAGTCATACCCCTCTGCGGTGCGACCAACTGTCGTCGGGTCCGTGTTGTACCCGCGTCGTACGGGATCTACGATGGAGTATGCGACGTCGGCGTCTGTGTCGGGTTCTGCGTCGCTGGATGATCACTACCGAGACCCATGTAGTCGGTGTCGAAATCAACTAAACAATTAGCCGATCCCATATCTGATCGACCTACGCTACCGGATCCTCGACGAATCGGCATCTGATAAATTTATTAGATAATAATACGATCATTTTAAAAAATACCAGTATATATTAGACACCAAACGCATTAATAAATCCAAATTAAAAAAAGAATTTATAAGAAAAGTGTGTTTTACAATAAGAATAAATTACATATATTTCAAAAAAAAACTAATCACTTTCGCTATTAAATGTATCATCAAACTCGTCTTCACCCGTATCTTGATCTGTATCTTAATCGGTAAGTAACTCTTCTTCTGTATCATCATTTGTCTTGTTATTACCAAGTTCCTCCACGTAATTGTCATTGGGGTCGTGCAACTGAAGATTGACATCGTTGAGTTGAATCGGACTGCGTGTATCTATAGCTTCCTCTTGAAATGATTCTTCTGGTAGAGGCTCAATAAACTCAACATTTGATCTCGCCTTGATTTTACACGTTACCCACCAGTCCAATTTGTCTCGTCTCAAACTTGGGTATGCACAGTAGTATACTTGTGCAGCTTGGGAAGCAAGTACAAAAGGTTCATATCGATTGAGCATACGCTTATGATTGATATCGACAATCTTATAATTTGGATGGACTTTTGTGTCTGCACTTGTTGGATCGAACCATTCGCAATTGAACAATAGTGTATTTTTCTTCATTCGGCCCATGTATTCGAGCTGCACAATTTCTATGAGACGACCGTAATAATCATATTCGGTGGCCCCAATAGTTGACCCTTTAATACATACTCCACTGCTCGATGTTGCTTTGTTAGATCCGTGCTCCAATGTGTGAAATCTATAACCATTTATCTTACATCCGGTATACGTTTTCACACATTTTGATGGACCCTCAGCTAGACTCCTAATGTTCTCGTCGATCACATTGTTCAAACGATCTCTAGCCTATGACATTGACAAGTTATTTTTAATTTTGGAAATATATTATATATAGATACCATAATTATATGATATGCATCTCGGTATCGAACGTCTTACATAATGTTTGAACCAATTGGCAAATTCATTTTCCAATTGTTCGTTGATCCGATCTTCATTAATGTTTGGGTGGAGACGTTGAATGCTCTTCGTATAAATACTACATATAACGTTACACAATTCAGGAAAAAAGTATTAGTACATTTATATATATGTATAAATTGACATTATAAATTGGAATGAGTATTCATACCTAACATATTGTTCGACCTCCACATAATTTAGCAACACGTAGATCTTTGCGGCGTTGTATTCTTTTTCGCTTAGAAATCTTTTTCCCTTTGTACCAAATGTCTCTCCACATTTCTTAAACACCGAGGGAATTTCATCATCGTCATCCGCACAATTCTGACCGTCGTCGTTTCTAGGAAAATTTATTCTTTTAGTTGAAACGTGGTCTTCAAAATAGTACGAACTAAAATTTGAAGCCTCGTCGACCAGATTTTGCTATCGACCCTTCGACACTCGCCTTATTTTTCACGCTGTTCTTTAGTTTGCGAAAATACCTCTCGAACGGGTACATCCATCTATACTGTACCGGGCAAGCAATTCTCGCTTCATATGCAAGATGAACGGGCAGATGCTCCATCGAGTCAAAAAAACTTGGAGGGAAGATCAGTTCCATTTGGCACAATATTAACGGAATGTCACGCTCAAGTCGACTCATATCTTCGGTGCGAATGACTGTTGATGTGAGATCTTTGAAAAATAAACTCAATTCGTTTAGAGCCTTCCATACGTTTGGAGGAAGCAGTTCACAAAAGGCTATTGGTATCAACCTCTTCATGAATACATGACAATCATGGCTCTTCATCCCGATCAGATGAGATTCCTTCTTGTCGACGCAACGTCCCAAACTTGATGCGTACCCATCTGGAAATCGAAGAGATTTGACCCAATCGCAAACGGCAGCTTTCGACGGCTTATCAAGTGTGTAACAGGCTTTAGGACACTTTCCTGACCCATATGGCGCCAACTCTGAGCGATTACAATACTCATTCAACTCTTCCCTAGATTTACGTGTGTACTTGGTCTTCACTTTGATATTCATCACCGTATTGAAAACATTGTCAAACACATTCTTTTCTATGTGCATAACATCTAAATTGTGACGAATTATATTTGTCCTCCAATATGGCAGATCCCAAAAAATGCTTCGTTTTCTCCAACCAGACATTCGGGATATTTGCGCGTAAACTTGTGCTGCATCCAGTTCAGTGACTTTCAGAAGCCCCAATCTTTCTATTTCTGCCAGAACTTCTATCCCTGAGCGCACTTCCGGCGGTGGAGTCTCGACAGATCTTCTTTTTCGAAATCATCGTTTATCTTCTCGAAAACGGTGATCGTGCTCAAGGAATCTTCGGTGATTGTCGAACCACGATTGATTCCCATTGAACTTAAGATTGAAGGCGTCCGACCGTTCCATGCAGTAAGGACAAGCTTTTTGACCGGCCGTACTCCATCCGGACAACATAGAATACGCAGGGAAATCGCTGATTGTCCACATAAGGGCTGCTCGCAATTGAAAATTTTGTTTCTTAGATATATCGTACGAGGGAGCCCCAATCGTCCACAACTGATTCAATTCATGGATTAGGGGTTGCAGAAACACATTAAGTTTGTCTTTTGGATTCTTTGGCCCTGGTATGAGAACGCTCAGGAACATGAACTGTTCTTTCATACACATCCAAGGCGGCAAGTTGTAGGGTGTGATTATGACGGGCCACGATGAATATTGTGCTCCAAAACTTCCAAATGGTTGAAAACCATCTGTACAAAGACCCAATCTCACGTTTCGACTTTCAGCCGCAAAGCTTGGATTAGTGTCGTTGAAATGTTTCCACGCTTCTGAGTCGTATGGATGGCGCATAACATTGTCTTCAACCACGTGTTCAGCATGCCATATCATATCTTTCGTTGTGGCATTAGATGCGTACAACCTATGCAGACGAGGAGTTAATGGAAAATAGTACATCTTCTTGTACGCGACACGAGCCTTCAATCGTTTTGTTTTTCCATGAGGAACAGGTTTAAACCGAGGTTCATTGCAGAATTTGCAACTTGTCAAATCAGAATCGTCTCCCCAGTAGATCATACAATTATTCTTGCAGCAGTCTATCTTCTCGACCGGTAAAGCCATACCCCTTAACAACTTATTACTGTTGTAGAAGTTATCGGGTACGAGATTGTCTTTCGATACAATCTCCTTGATTAATTCACTTAATTGATCATAACACTTTTGAGACATGTGATTCTCTGATTTCAAATTCATGAGGCGGGAAACTAATGACAATTTAGTATGTGCTTCGCACCCCGGATACAATGGTTGATTTCCAACTTTCAACATGTCGTAAAATTTTTGAGCCTCAGCGTTCGACGACTCTTCCATCCGAGTAATTTATAGATGTTAATTTCTACAATATGGGGATTCTTTAAAAGGTAAATACATCACAAGGCTTGATTAAGAGCCAATAATAGCATTTTCACACCCATAATTCTTTATTTCAAGAGCACAAATTTATTGAGAACTGAAATATTTTGCCCGATACGATTTTTCAAATTTTATTAACAATTTGTGTTGACTTTGGAGAGGGGTGTGACAAGAACTTGTTAGCTATTAGATGTAATCGGATAAATTCCATGAACAAAAATATAAACAAGTCATATATAATTAGTAGATAAAATCTAAATTAGTTATTTTAATTAAAAGACAAACTATATATGAAATAATTTTAATTACAAAAAATACTTTATTATGAAAATAATTAAATGAATTTTATTGATAATAGAATTGTAAAGTTAGTTTACGAATATGTAGAGTTTGATAAGTGTATTGCAAGTGATTCACAAATTTTTTAAAATACACATCTTTTGCACGTGATTCATATAATATAATATTCTCAAAAATACATATTAATATATCTTATCAAAGTCAATTTTAATATTACAGTCTAACTACCCTTATCTTAAAGTAGGATTGTACACCCTATTAAGTAAAAGGCTAGGACACAGATTCAGGCTCTGTTTGATTGAGCTTATTGAAAGTGATTATATCTTACTTCTTCTCAATAAGCTCTTTTAGACTGATTGGTTAGAATCAAAAATAAGCTCCTGATATGTTGTTTTTCCTAATAAGCTCCTGTTCAGAAAAGGTTAAAAATCGTAGCTTTTTTCTAATAAGCTCATACCTTATTGAGAAAAAAAAAATTTTATCCTTTTATATTGTGGAAAAATGTCTTATTTATAATTACTTTATATTTTACAAAAATATTTTTATTAGTCACAATTAAATTTGTGTTTATTATTATAATTATTTTTTTAAAATTATATTTCATGTATTTGTCTTATTTATTGAAAAAAATATCATGGGAAGTCTTTATTAATTATTATAATTTTATTTTTTATATTTTTCTTATTTTTTATGTATGATATTTTATATTTTTCAATCATATTTATAGTGGTAAATTAAATTTCAATCAGCTACTTTAATAACTTATTTACCAAAATATTAATTTAAAATCAGCTACCATCTACCAGCTTCCAGATATCAATTTCTAAAAGCAGCTCAATCAACCGCTCAATCAAGTAGAGACACATTTATTTATATGATTAAAGAATCTTTCGTTTTGTTTTGAATGTACCTAAGAGAAAAACATATACTCCCTCCGTTCCTAATTAAATGACGTTTTGGACTCTTTTGCAGTTTTCTAATTAAATGTCGTTTAAGATATTTATCACCTTTTCTGCCTACTTTATCCCTATCACAATTATAATAAATCTTTTATTTTTAACTTATCAATAATATTTTGTTAAAGATAAGTATTAAAAAAATATAATAGATATAGAGATAAACAAGAATTATATTTATGTAAAAGATAATTACATATATTTAAGAGATTAATTATTTGAGGCAACTTAGTTAGATTATACAATTCTTAATTCTCAAATTTTAAGTCAGAACGTCAATTAATTAGGAATGGAGGGAGTGTAATAGAAGATCAACAATTGGGATAACGGCCGAGTCAACACACGAAAATGAGATAATAAGTCGAGCCACAAATTTACGAAAGTAAAGAGTCGGATCCAAAACTACAAAATTGCAACTCTATATTATTATTACTCCATCCGTTCCTAATTAATTGACGTTCTGGCTTAAGATTGGAGAATTAAGAATTGTTTTATCTGACTAAGTTGCCCCAAGTAATCAATCTCTTAAATATATATAATTATCTTTTACATAAATAAAGCTCTTGTTTATTTCTATATCTCTCATTTTTTTTTTAATACTTATCTTTAACAAAATATTATTGATAAGTTAAAATAAAAGAATTATGATTGTAATAGGAATAAATTAAGCAGAAAAAATGATAAATATATTAAACTGTCATTTAATTAGAATACTAAGAAAGAGTCCAAAACGTAGTTTAATTAGGAGAGTATTATTATTATTCGATTGGGACAAACGTGGGCCGATACACCCTCCTTTGTCTCCGCCATTGGTCGTCATAATTAATTTGACTTCACTAAGTATAAGTTGGCATATTAATGTTTCTATTTTCTGAATAGCAAAATTATAATATTAGATTTGTGGGCTTTTTTCTGCCCAAAGTCCGGTTCACGTGCGGCCCAGTTTCATTGTGAGACATGGGTAGGGTTCACATGTATCTGCCTCAAAGTTCAAAATCTTAGAAAAGGACTAAACTAACCTGTATATTATTATGCTAATTGCTTTATTTGTAACTAAGTTAGTGTTTCATATTTCATTACATGTTTGACAAATATAATGATAAATATCGATAATTGAATATTATATTTAGCGACCACTTTGTCTACACACGTAGGGATGAGCCAAATAATCGAAAAAATTGATGGAATCGTACTTCGATTTGATTTTATATAAATTTGGTTTGGTTTCCTGTTTGAATATCACAACAAATAATTTATTTCGTTTCGGTTTGATTCAATTCAATTTTGTACTATTAACCGAAATAATCAAAATATAATTTAAAAATAAAAATTAATTGTTATATTTTATTAATTCAACTCATTTCATTTCGGTTAGTTGGAATTTGATTGGGTTTGCAATTTTATGGGCTAATTTTTTTTTGCCCCTCAAAATATGCAGTTTTTTTCACTTTGCCCCCCAAAATATTTTTTGTTCCACTTTACCCCCTGATGTACAATAATTTTCGACGTTGCCCCCCAAACTTTATTTTCGGCAGAATATTCCTTTTAGATTCCATCGGCGGGCAGCTGGGGGGCAAAGTGAAAGAATCTTATAGTTTGGGGGGTAAAGTGCAAAAAATCTTATAGTTTGGGGGGCAAATTAAAATAATACAAATATTAAATTTTTGTTTTCTTATACTCACACACACACACAAAGTTGTCAATACAATTCCAATTTTAAAAAAAAAAACCATAAACTTTCAATTAATATTTATAATTTTCTAAATATAAATATTGTCAATACATCTTTTATATTATTAAATATGAAACACATGACTAAGTATTATGTAAATTATTAGGCTAAGTAACATAATAATATATTATTATGTATTATGATTGAACAAAATAAAATAAATGTGTATTTCGTATATGCATTATAATATTATGATACGAAAAATAAAATTATCATTTGATATTATTATTTGTATAAAAAGTGTGATTAAATACTATATTAATCATGAGTACATTATTATATAAGATTATAATTACCGAATGATTAATATAATTAAAACTTGATATTATAAGATTTTAATTATATTAATCATTCGATAATTATAATCTTATATAATAATTAATGTACTCACGATTAATATAGTATTTAATCACACTTTTTATAAAAATAAAAATATTGAATGATAATTTTATTTTTTGTATTATAATAATTTAAATAATACTTAGTCATGTGTTTAATAATTAATAATAATATTAAAGATGTATTGACAATATTTATATTTAGAAAATTATAAATATTAATTGAGAATTTATGGGTTTTTTTTTTAATTTGGAATTGTATTGACAACTTTGTGTGTGTGTGAGTATAAGATAAAAATTATATATGTTTTTCAAATATAAAATTTTA
>BMAC01000027.1:2662615-2680286 GCA_014905375.1 Phtheirospermum japonicum | reverse complement strand
TGGGGGGCAAATTAAAATAATACAAATATTAAATTTTGTTTTAAAATTTTATATTTGAAAAACATATATAATTTTTTATCTTATACTCACACACACACACAAAGTTGTCAATACAATTCCAATTTTAAAAAAAAAAACCATAAACTTTCAATTAATATTTATAATTTTCTAAATATAAATATTGTCAATACATCTTTTATATTATTAAATATGAAACACATGACTAAGTATTATGTAAATTATTAGGCTAAGTAACATAATAATATATTATTATGTATTATGATTGAACAAAATAAAATAAATGTGTATTTCGTATATGCATTATAATAACTATAAGATTTTTTGCACTTTACCCCCCAAACTATAAGATTCTTTCACTTTGTCCCCCAGCTGCCCGCCGATGGAATCTAAAAGGAATATTCCACCGGAAATAAAGTTTGGGGGGCAACGTCGAAAATTATTGTACATCAGGGGGTAAAGTGGAACAAAAAATACTTCGGGGGGCAAAGTGAAAAAAACTGCATACTTTGGGGGGCAAAAAAAATTAGCCCCAAATTTATAAACATTTCGATTTTCATTTTTTTGGGTTCGATTAATCAGTTTTAAGCCTATTTTCGGTTCAATTCAGTTGAAATTTTATAAAAAATTCGATTTCGAGACCGAATTCTTACCCAAAAACACATGTAATCTATTGTCTATTTCTTCTTGTAAATTAACAAAATTTGCTCATGCTATACTTACCCCTGGCTTAATTACTATCCTAAAAAAAAACAAGTATCCAATTAAATGAGATAATACAAATATTTATTTCCATCTTACAAATTACACTAGTAAAAATAATATTTGTTAACTATTTATAATTAACAGAAAATGATATTTCTTCAACACATTGATAAACAGTTACAAAATTACATGAAAAAAAAAAAAGTACACAAATGCACATGTGATTTTCTACCTAAGTTACAAATTAACACCAAACAAAGGGTAAAAAAAAAAAAGAACACAACCCACAAAAACTAAAACAGAAAAAACAAAGGTTAACAAATATAAAAACCAAATGAAACCAAAACCTATTCATCTTTAGTCAACTTTATCTTCTCCTTCCCAAGCCTCTCTTTCACCTTCTCAATCTTTACACCACCACCATTGTTCTGCTTGCTCACAGACCCCTCTTGAGCACTGCACATCTGAGATTTAAACCGAAACCCTAATTTCTTCGACACGTTCCCCCAAGCGCTCGATCCTTTCACTTTGCCCAGCTTCTCGATTTCCTGCCTCATGTTCGAACACTCCTTTTCGAGCTCGTTAACCCTCATCCTCATGTTATCCATGCCCACTTTCAAGACTTGGTTTTCCCGAACAGTTGTGGCCCAGCCGCCTTCGTTCTGGCCCATCAGCCCGCTTCTCAGCTGTCTCGACCCGTCGAGGTTGTCCGACACCAGGAAGCAGCCTGCGATGGACGTTCTCAGTTGAAGCTGCTCGAAGAAGAGGACTTGGACTATGATTCTTAAAGGTAGACGTTCGTTCTGGGCCGCGTGTGTGCAGGCTTCGAGAGAGAGCTTTTGGCAGTCCATTAGTCGGCAGAGGTGTTCTCTGTCGGACTCGGCCAACCATGGATGAGACTGCGTGACGACAATGAGAATTTTAGGGGTAATTACAAGAAAACCCCTGTGGTTCGGGGTATTTACAAACACACACACAAAAAAATAAAATAAAAATAAAAATAACAAGGCAGTTTTTGTAATTTTCAAAAACATCTGATTTTTTGTAGTTAGACCAAACTTCAGGAGGGTGTTTGTAATTATTATTCCTAGTAGTAATTTGTAAAAGATTTTGATGATTACAGAAGCTACACTTGAGGTTTGACCTAATTGTAACATAAAAAAACCAATTACAGATGCATTGCGCTTTCTTAGTAGATTTGTAGAAAAAAAGGAAAAAATGGGGAATCTATGTACCCTACTGAGGTTTGACTATGTCTTGAATGTGAAGGGGTAGAGGTAACTCTATTATATTTACAAATGTAAGGGTTTTTTTGAAATGTTTATGCTCAGGAAGGAGTACATTGCAAAGACCAAGGCAGTTTTGTAATTTAAAAAATGTAAGTTTTTTTATAATTAGCCCAAACTTTAGGGGGAGTCTTTGTAATTATCCCGAATCATAATTTTGTAAAAGATTGAGATGGTTACAAAAACTACCCTTGAGGTTTGACCTAATTGTAAGGAAAAAAATTGATGTTTTGTCTCTTTGCCACATCACTTCAAGCATTTACTAGCCCCAAAAAATGGTCAAAATTGGTCCAAGTTAGGAATTGTGGCTGGAAATTGAAAAAATTCCCAAATTGGAGGGAATCTTTGGTGAATATTCTCTTTTCCGGCAAAAATTGGGGTTAAATTGCTATTTTTCTTTTTCTTAATAATTGGTATTAAAGTTGCCACCCCCAAAAGTTGGTTATTTTGCAGCCTTTTTACATATGTAAGGCGGTGTTTGAAATATTTATGCTTATGAAGTGGGTAAAGTGTAATACATAAGCAAGCCTCAAGGCGGTTTTTGGGATTTTCAAAAGTCTCATTTTTATATTATTATTAGTTTAATTAGCCCAAACCTCAGGGGGTTATTTGTAAATATCCCTAATCATAATTAATAAAATCTTGAGATAATAACAAAACTACCCTCGAGGCTTAATAGTAAAAAAAAATTAATAATAAAATAAATAAATAAATAAATACCCCCCCCCCCCCCCCCCCCCTGTTTTTTTAATAAAACACCTGTTCATTAAGGGTGTAATTTAAAAAAATACCTTGAGATAAATATCAATCGCACGATAAAGCCCGTCATCCAACGGCCGCGCATACTCCGGAACGGCCGCAGCGAGCGCCTGAAATTTCGGAAGCTTCAGATTAACATCCGGCGCCACCTCAGCCAGGTACCCATCGACCAGCTTCGCCACCATCGTGATGGGCGTCAACGACGGCGACCCCATCAACTGCCCATCGTCCACCGAGCCCGGCGACTCGTCGCCCGCTACCTGATCCATATTCAAGAAATGCTCCAAAATCCTCTGCACACAATCCACGTCGTAAAGCGTCTCCATCGAGTACGAGAAATTCGGCATTAACAGATCCTCGAGCGTCGCCTGGTCGAGCTGCGTACCTATCCTCTTCTCCAGGCTCGACACGCAACCCGGGCCCGCTTTAAGAATCTTCGCCGTCCTGAGGAGCCCGAACAGGAATTTTGTCGGGACGAGCCCCTTCTGAGTCGGGAGCAACTTATCGATCTCCTCGAGCAAACCCTTTTGATCTTCTTCGGAAAGCGACGCGATCGATCTCGACTCGGTTGGGCCTTGCCGCCGGTTCAGGCCCGGTAGGTATTTCTTTGCGTAGGAATTAACCGATCCGGCGATTATTTCCGGTTTTACCCCTCGTGACTCCATCTCCGAAATTAGCCTCTTGTAGAGCGGCAAACCCAGAGTCGACGCGTCCTCGTACCACCAGTCGGAGCTCGTGTGTTTGGGCCGGGCCCCCGTGCTTATGCCATTCCACAGCACGCTTCCCCCCGGGCTCTGCATGGGCCCGCCGTGCTCCGTCATGGGCCACCCAAACAGGTTCGGGTCGGTGCAGGCCTTGGCGGATAATGAGTCGATGCACCGTTTCGGGATTTGGAGGTGCTCGGCGTGGGGGAGGATATCGTCACACGTTTGTAGGGCTCTTAACGAGTCTTTCCAGTTTTTGAGGATCACTTGATTGATGAACGTCTCGGTTTGTGAAATGAGATTGGCCTCGCCGTATTCTTCGGACATGTCGAGATGCTCGGCCGCGCACCGGAGGTGGACGGCGTTGGAGGCGGTGAGCTCAAGTTTGACGCCGTAGCAGAATTTGGCGACGAGCTCGAAGGTTTTTGAGCCGCCAGGAATGTCGGGGAGTTTGATGACGCAGCCTTGTTCGGCTTCGGAGGACTCGGCAATGAGTTTTTCCATAACGCCACTTCTTGAGAGCAATGGGAACTACCAAAAAATACAAAATACCCTTAGGAGTGATTCAGTGTTAAAATTAAGGGGCAACTGTAATATTTTCATAAAGATGAAGGCGGTTCGGAAATGATTTTTTTTTTTGAAGGGGGAAAATGTAAGACAAAATGAAATCTCGGGGTATTTTTTGTAAATAGGATGAAATCAAAGGTGCTTTTTGTAATTAACGCTCAAAATTATACTGATATTTCTGATGTAAAAGGTTAAAGGGGGGCAAATTCATACATTTAAGTAAAAATTCAGTTGACAGGAATGAAAAATTCTTGCTTGGTTATCAAAAAATCTTGCTTGGTTTTTTCGTTTAAAAAATTTGAAACAGTATTATAAGGTAAATAAAATAATTAATTGAACCGTAAAAAATAAAATACCTTGTGAAGATGGAAGGACATTTCCCCAACTTCGACGACTACATCACTAGGAAGACCGGTTGTGCAGAACCTACGTTTAAATGAAGCGAAACAGATATAAGCAGGAGTGAAAATGAGACACAAAAGATTGAATTTTTTATGTAGAAAATTAAGAGCATAAAAAGAAAACACATTCTACACAAATTATTTTATATGGGTTAATTACAAAAACTACTGAGGTCTCGCCTAATCACCAAAAAGTTCCGTAATCTTCCAAAAATTACAAATCCCCCTTTTTTTGTAATTAGGTTAATTAACCATGTAAAAAAAATCAAGAATTGGTGCATAAAGTGCCCTTCTTCTCTAATTTAGCATTGAGATCCATAAAATATGTATACTGGTCATTAAGCCACACACACCATTAGACATCTCAATCTAGTCAAGCTTAAACTAAATCAATATTATACTACACAGGTCAAACAAGATTAACAGTCTCAGCACATCAAGGGATCTTATATTCAGATGCTTTCACAGAATATTTTAAAGAATGTATGATAGTGAAAGGGTAAGAAAGAGAATCTAACGGTTAACCAAATTGAACTCTCAAGTTATCTGTGATTATGCTGATAACATATGCAATATTCCATGGATCACTAACATTCTCAAACAGAAAAGCCAACAAAAGAGGATTATAACATGAGCTATTACTAGGAAAAGTTAAAATTTAAAAAAAATAAAATAAAATTGAGTAAGTTGAGAAACAAACCAGGCTTGTCCTTGTCTCTGAAATGCATCAGATTTGGATCCCAACTTCATACAAGCCATCTTGTTCTCAGGAGAATTTCGTCAAACAAAAAGAATGCACTCCAAATCCGAGCAGCCAAATATCATAAAAACCGAGTCTTTCTCTTTTAACTTAATTCACACACACCCCAACTCAAAAAGCAGAAAAAACTGAAGGAAAAAAAAACAAAAAAAAGAAAAGAGAGCAGAAATTTGCAGAACACCCAACTCACAATAACTCAAATGCTGCAATTAA
The DNA here is from genome assembly GCA_014905375.1 of Phtheirospermum japonicum. NCBI lineage: Eukaryota > Viridiplantae > Streptophyta > Magnoliopsida > Lamiales > Orobanchaceae > Phtheirospermum > Phtheirospermum japonicum. Next base: position 2,674,873 of record BMAC01000027.1, on the reverse strand, counting down.
TGCAGCAAGAAATGCTCAACGAAACCCCCAAAAAAGTTATTATTATTTTTTAAATATTATTTGCTCTTACCCCTGAATTTGAACAACTGACCCAAAATCTCAGTCCCCAGCGCAAAATGCTTTGAGTTAAAAATACAATAAAAAATTTCGAATCAGACAATAATTTTAGGTCAACCCCTCCAAAAATAAAAAACCAAACCCAGTTGTTTCTGACACAAACCACTAGTCCCTTTTTATTTAAACCACCAGAAGATTCCAAAGCTCAACCCTTTGTGCTGAAACAAGACGAAAAAACCCATCAATCCCCATTAAATAAAATCTGGAGTAAAATTCAAGGGAGAAGAAAGATAAAAAAACAATCTTTCCATTTGTCTAGTGATTGAAAGCGATTTTCTTTTATTTTTCTTTCGTTTTCTGAGTCTGGGAAAGCTCAATGTGGGTAATTAATGGCAAACTCTGAATCACAGTAAAAATGTGTATTATTATAGTAAATGTGGGTCCTTTGGCTTAAAACATACTCATTGCATTGCATAGAGATTCCTATTTCTTAAAAGCCGGTGGCCATTTAAAGTATACATTTCTATTTAGTTAAGTAGTATTTATTACTCAATTATCAATTATCATCAATTTAATTTCCTAACCTTGACCAAATATAATATTATTGGAATTTTATTTTTCTTTAAAGCTTTCTGTTATTATTATTTTTGAAAGTAACAGCTATCTGTATTGTCCAGCTTGGCCATGTGGACTCAGCACGCATTTGCTTTCTTTCATCATCTATATTTAATTCTTTATTTATTAGGGAATTTGTAACATATGAGTTTAATGTGGGTGATAGTGATATTTGTTTGATTAAAATTGATTTGTATATATATAAATAAACTTATTTTATGTTGTTGAAGAAACATGATTTAAAACACGTTATAAGTAAAAAAAACAAATTGAGCCCAAAAAATATAAAATCATGGGAAATTTTGATAAAAGGAAAAATATATATATATTTACTAACTTGGAATCTACAAAAAAAGAAAAAGAAAGAAAAAAACATATGACTACGCATGGAATATTGGAATTCAACTGTATAGTCAAAAACATCGTCACATACTTTATTAATTCATTGCATTAATTTGTAAATACATTGATTGTACGTTTATATTACTTATCAAGCTTGTATCTGTACGTATACATCAAATTGGACTCCTATTTATGTAAATAACAATGATCAACTCGTTCATCTAAAAAACAATGACTACCTTTTAAAATGACAATTTTTACATTAATTCTTCCTATTATATTAGTTTCGACAAATACCACTGTTTTCTTTAATTTATAATTTAAACTCATAACTTCCAGAAATTACTAAATTGTATATTTACCAGAATATTAAGTTGTATTCAATTATTTATAGCAAGAAAACGTCTTTAACGCTCCTAGTATCTACTTTATAAAAGTTGTTAACTATAGCGCTTTTTTAAAAAGAAAATACGGTGCAATTGGATATATTCACTTCGTTTCATTTTGTTTGACTAAAAATAATGAAAATATATAGTTTGGTAGATAAATGTTTTCTGAGAAAATGAAGATTAGAGTATAAATTATGTGTGTGGATGAATAATGGCAATTTATTATATATATACCCAACTATACCTTACTGGGTGTACCTGACATAAATTTATTATCGTCAGTTTATATAATTATATATGTCAGTTATATATAATGATATAATACTAGAGTATATGATTTACTTTTTCATTTAGGAATTTAGTTCTATTGGGTTTAGTTTTCTATTTAAGTATCCCGATAAATATATTATCGTACAAGTTATATGTGATATATGACAAAGATTTAGGGTTTAAAATTTACTTTTTCATTTTAGTGTTTAGTTTTTTCATTTTTAAATTGGAAAACGTTTTTCTAATTTATGGTTTATTTTCCATTTTAGGGTTTTAGTTAGGATTTCGGTTGTTTGTGATGATATATATCAATTATATGATATATTTCATTTAGATGTGATGATATATTAAAGTTATATGCAATGATATTAAATTACTGGCCAGACCTATAAGGTGCACTCAGATACACGATATAATGATTTGTAAATAATTGAAAATTAAAATAGTTGGAAAATTTATTTCCATATGAGCCCACCTGATTGAACAAATAATATGAATATTCATTTTATCCCCACTAAATTCATTAATTTCATATTCAATCCTTCATTCTTCAATAATATAGTTGTGTTAGTTTTGATTTAAACCAAGTTCAGTTCTCTAATTAGCTCAACGCTTTTTTTTTTTTTCATTTTTGTTGCTTGCGTCTGCCATTAACAAGCAATCTTGACATCGGATGAATTCAAGTGCATTTTCTATCTTCCTTTCTCACTTCCCCATATGCACCCTCATGTATCTCATGCTGACATACCGAGAGCAGGCGGCGGCGATGGGATCAGGAGACTTACGGTGAGGGATCTACGGTCAGCGGGGCTCCGCTGGGTTTTGGGTTTCTGAATTTGGGTTTTGACTCTAGTATGTGAGGTTAAATGTGGAGTCTTACGACGGCCTAGAGGCGCGCTCGCGGCAGTCTGTCTCCCTCCGTTTCCTTTTTGTTTTCTGTTATAGGGTTGATATGGGTGATTGGGTTTGAGTGCGAATCGAGGTTGCAACTGAAACTCTAACGGCCCGTTTGGGTTAGGACTCAAAATCCCAGATTTGGGATTCAAAATACCGAATACTCGTTTGTTTTAAAACTTAAAATTCAAATACTCAAATATCAATATCTTACAACTACATAATTAAATATTACTAAATACAATATAATAATATTCTATCATTCACTTCTTAGACATGATTTAACATCAAATACAATATAATAATACATTATCATCCACTTTTCTAACATGACTTAACATCTACAGTAAAAAGTAAATGATTATGACTCCTATAACAAACAAGAATTCTTATTATTCACAAAATTTTGTATACCTCAAGATTCTGGATATCATGATTCATCTAATTGGGGTAATTGTAAAGAGATAGAGTTTGTGAGAGAATGTAATTGTTGTAATTCATCTAATTGGGGCGATTCATCTGATTGGGAAGGGGAAGTTATTGGGAAAAAAAAGAGAGATATATAAAATTTAGAGAAATAAATGGGAAGTTGGAATTATTTAGTGAGACATCAGTGCAAAAATACTGATTAGTGGTGCTCCTGGACGCTCATAAGTGGCGCTTTAAATCGCCATTAATCCTGGCGATACTTAAAACACAAATCATACGGGTGGCAGCTCGAACCACCATTTATAAGATATGCGGGTGGCGCTTGTTAGTTTTGAAGCGTCACTTATAATAAAAACGGGTGACGCTTATTAATTTTGAACCCCCAGCTTATAATTTAGAAGCGTCACCAATGAGATTAGGTGGGTGGTGGTTTTTTGCATCGAACCGTCACTAATAATGTTGTGCAGGTGGAGCTTTTCGTTATAAGAATCGCCAATAGTATTGAGCTCAACATTTATATTTTGAAGAAATACATCGTGAACATTAACAACAGTTTTGACTATAACCCATATAAATTACAAACGAAAAAAAAGAGGAATTGAATGTTCATCTAGTTTTACCTTACCTAACCATTTTATCAAATAATTACAATTTAATTCATACGTCACCATATAAACATCAGAATACCATGCACTTCACATACCTATAGTTGAAATTTAAAATCAATCAACACCAATTGTTAACAAAAGTATCAAATATTCTTAAAAAAAAAGAAAAAAATACTATACATTACAATTCAACGAGGGTTTTTATACTAGAAAGACAATAAACACAATTAAGCAAAAACTTTAACAAAATAATAACCTTAATCAATTAAGTCAAGTCTTGCACACCTGTAATCGAGTCAAACCTTGCCCACGAACTTCGAATTTGCTCAATGATGCTCGGATAAAGTTCTTTAATATTACCAAATACCCACAACGATAACATTTTGAATAAGAAAACTCAATTGCTAGAGTTCTTTTTTTTTTTTCTATTGGTCGAGCAAAATTAATTTCGATTCCTTTCCACAAATCAACCCTATCAGATGCGTAATAAGCAATGATATAAATAGCAGGAGCACATCTCAATATAAGTTTCCAAACACCTCTAGAGTTAGCTTGCAAATCACCTTACATGTAGGAGCTTACGTTTTTAAGTAATATGACAAACATTTAATTTAAATCGATTAGCTCCCCATAGGGTTCGTACTACACCCAACATTGAGCTCGGGAGAGAAGATAGTTTGACAATTAAGTGAAATCTAGTAACAAGTTCCATGGAACTATGGCAAAGACACATCCGTACACATAAAGGAATCCAGACAAAATGATATTTAAAATGCAGCTATATATTCATTGTTTCATCATGTTACAACTTCTTTTGTGCACATATGCTCTAAAACTGATCATTTAGTGTTTCTTAAGGAAGTCGTAGAAACAAGACCTAGTAAAGGGGTTTTTAGGGCGAGATGAATGCAATCAAAGAAAACGAAGAAGGTTAGGTATTAGTGTCGCTTTCTATTTCCAAGCGCCACTAATAGTGAACTCTGGGTGGCACTTCCTATATAAATAAAACTTGACACTATTCAACAAACACTTATTGATAGCGCTTATTTAAATAAGCGACAACTGTTCTGAGTATATTGGTGGTGCTTATTTATTTAACCGCCACCCGGTCTGAGTATACTGGGGGCGCGTTTATTATAACCAATACTTTTACTAATACTACTGTGGGTTAGTAATAAATAAGCGTCACCTGAATAAAAATTTGTGTTTCTTAATTTTGACAAGGTGCGGTGAAGTGTTAGAAAGCACCATTTTTGTACATTTTGCAGCGCTCTGCCTTTGAAGCGTCGTTTATGTAGTGACTCTAATTGCATTTTTTGCACTATTAAGTTAAAATATTGACTTATAGGCAATTATTTTCAGTCCTTTTTTTTTTTCGTCTGATGAGGGTTTTTTCCCCTTTCACATCCAATCGCCGCCTAAACTATGGTGCAATATTTTAAATAGCAAATATTGTAATGAGTTTTGGAAAGAATTTTAGTCATTGTCGATTTTAAACTAAAAGGGTGTTTGACTAAACTTATTTAAAAGAGCTTACAAGTTCATACATCTCATAAAGTATTTTAAGAGTTTATAAGATTTTAAAATGTTTGCATACAATAAGATGAAATAACTTATAGGATGTTAATAATGACATTATTGTTATTAAATTGTCAAAATTACATAATGAAATGAAAAATAAAATAGCTCTTTTTAAATAAACACCACTACAAAAAACGCCATTGGAACAGGGGAATAGGCATCAGTTGTTACTAACAACCGATGCCAAAAATCGCACGAGGTCTTTTTTATAATTAAAAAAATTATTGGCATCGGTTGTTCCAAAGAAACCGATGTCTATAGTCAGGCGTTTTTTTTTTGTTTTTTTTTTTTGTAATAAATAAAAGTTATATGCATCGGTTTTCTAAAACAACCGATGCCTATATAGTGCGGGAAAGATTAATAGCATCGGTTATTAAAAACAACTGACGCCCATAATGATAAGAAAATTCAAAAAATTTCATTAGAATACATAAGCATAGTTGGTCAAACAACCGATGCATATAACAGAACACGAGCATCGGTTCCTTATTTACAACCGATGCCTATGTATCGACCTAAATCAAATTGGGGATCTGGTGAAATCTCTTCACATTCACATCAAATTAGGATATTGCTTGAATTAAAATCTCGATTCAGGAATTACACTCCACAACTCCAACGAGAGCATCATCGTCATCCTAAGGCCATAAGTGCGACCACATAAAGAAAATCCGAGAAACATGAAAATCTAATAACAAGTCTCAAACAGAGCTTTGAGGAAAATACACCCAGAAAGCAATGGAAGGTGTGGTCAAAACCTCTGTGTCTTTGTCTTTACCACTGCTTAATTATCCACTTCACAACACTTGTCTGTTTTTCTCTCCCTCAAAGAAAAAGCAAGCAGATCTTATCTGGCCCTCAAACAATTCATCCAAATTTCCTAAGATTTCTTGCAGACTATCCGAAGGTGCGCAAGGGTTTCCTACCAACAACTCGAAGGGAAAAATGAATGATTACAACACAACTATGAAGAAAATGATGAGGAACCCTTATGAATACCATCATGATCTCGGTGGGTTTTTCGATTTACTATTCCTTTCCCTTTTTTTTCCCTTTTTCTATTTTTATTGTTATTTATATATATATTATGGTGTTTTAAAAAATGAATAACCTTAATCTTTTTTTTGAAAGATGGTTTTAGATCTTTTATGTATATAACTGTTGTAGTTTGTGAACTGTTATCCAATTCCTTCCTCAGTCCCTCTCTAAACCTCCGCAAAACTCCCAGCCCCAATCTATAGTACAATCTGGTAAAAAAAAAAGTAACAATTAATCGCAGAAAATGGCCGAAAGTAAGCAAGGATTCATGACTCTGGAAATTCCAGCAAAGGTCGGTGCTTTATTGGGGTAAGCTCAGCAAAACCCTATCGCTTTTGTGCAGACACAGATCAAGGAGGTGGAGGCTAGGCTTAAGGTGTGGCTGGCCAAGCAGTCGTTGGTGGTGGAGGCGTCCGTCCTCGCCAGCACCGGCGCCGCCCAGGGGGCTACCATTGGCGCTTTCATGGGGACCCTCACCGGCAATGCTGCTCCATTGATCACGCCGCCGCCGAACGCGGCGAACTTTAATCCGGAGGCCATGGCGTCGCTCAAGCAAGCTCAGGTTCTTGCCGGAGGTCCCCTTGTACAAGCACGCAATTTTGCCGTCATGACAGGTGTCAATGCTGGTATATCTTGTGCCAATATCTAGACATTAGACCTCGCTTGTTTGACAAAAAATCGATGCCTATCTCTATTATTATCATCGGTTGCAAAACTGATGCCTAAAGTCTAGGTTATAGGCATCGGTCTAATAGGCATCGGTTGTAAAACCGATGCTAATTAGCAAAAACAACCGATACTGCTTGGCTATTTATTTTTTTTAATAAGTTGGGTCAAGTGGTTGGAAAGTAGAAGATAAATCTCAAATAACTTGAGAGGTCAAGGGTTCGAACCCTTGTCAACACCCTTATAAAGGGTTAGTGATACCACTTGAGCTACAAGCTCGTGGTACTGCTTGGCTATTTCTATAGTAGTGAAAGTTAGGTTCTCCTACTTTTTTTAAAAAATAATCTATAAGCTCTCATCGTGTATTATATAAGCTTATAAATTCTTCTTCTTTTAAATTACTAAATACTTTTAAAGAGCTTATAAGCTCTCAACCATCCTATAAAATGATTTAAAGAGTTTAAAAACTTAATCAAACACTATTTTCAAAAAACATATTATTTCTTATATTTACCTATTTTGACGTGTTCTAAAAAAACCGCCTATATTCGCTTAAACTTGCCTAGGCCAATGTTTTGAAAACCGGACTGGATATCGAACCGGATCTATAACTGGGTCACTAGTTCGACCGGTTGAACCGTTTTTAAAAAAACCGATATATATATATATATATATATATATATATATATATATATATATATATATTAAATAATAATAATTATACAATATAAACAACAACAATATTAGTATCATATATACCACGTACAATTTTGTTATCCAACACATCAATTCAAAATCAATCTCATTTTGCATGAATTTATTATGATAACAAAAATTTAGGATCATTTAAAACAATCTTAAAATAAAAAGTTTGCAAATAACGAATTCTGATCATTTAAAATTCAAAATCATTTAAAATTTTAGGATCAAATAAAACAATATTAATACTAAGTTGATATTTGAAATCACTGGAACTACCTATTTTTTTTTAATTAAAAAAAGAAAAAAAAAGATTATAACTGATTTTTACCGGTTCACTGGTTCACTGGTTTTACCGGATGGCACTGGGTCATTAGCCACCCGAACTAAATAAAAAACCGGACCGGGCTCGGGACCGGTTCCCGGTTAACCCGGTCGGACCGGCCGGTCCGGTTTTCAAAACACTGGCCTAGGCTTGAAACTTCACTGAAATGTCTCGCCTTACGAAAGATTTGAAAAGACTTTAAAACGACATTCAAGTTAGAGTTGACCGCCTCGTACGTGTGTAATATGTTCTTTTTATGTATTTTAACTATATTAATTTGTATTTTATTTTTTATTTTTATGAAATTCAACTATCTTAATATATTAATTTTGAATGCGAGATTATTACAAAATCAATAATAATAATTAATATCTTAATTTTAAGTATTTTATAAATTATTTTTCATCGGAAAATTAGTAAATATTACAAAAAATAATCACACATTGTATTGTTTTACTTACATATTAATCCAAAAGAATTAAAATAATATAAAAAATAAAAATATTTTTCGTCAACTAGACTTTAAAGGCTTGAGGTTCGACCTCATCGTCTCGACACACCTCGCACCTTTTAAAATCTTGCCTATTTGTTGAAATCATGAGTTGGATGGTGAAGTTTAAATAGACAAACTAGATAAAAATTGTTCTCATAACAACAATAAAATTATTATTACATAATTACATATAATTAATGATATGTTAATACAAATACTCAATATTTTATTTATAATATACTCGTATGAATGATTCCAGAGAAGTGAATAAATATATGACATTTAATTCTATTTCGGCACATAGCTTTTCATGCATAATTGGTTCCCATTATTACACAATATAAAATTCTTGACTAAAAATAGTAAGTGGGCCGCTGGAGCCTGGAGCGTGTAGAGATTAATGATAGTAAAGGAATTAATATGGGCCGCTGCCTTTCACGCTACGCCTCTTACGAGCCTCGATATTAGCGCGCCACTGATGACAGCCAGTCACGAGCCGCGACCGTCTCGCACACGCAATCATAAAATAAAAAGATGTCCCCCGCATGTCGCTCCATGGCTCGGCTCAGTCGGCTTAGCTCAGCCGCCGATTACTAGTGAAATTAGATATTTTAGTTGGGACGTCAACGGTTGACTTTGTGCCGAATTTTTGCCCAATTTGAGAATCGTTAACGATTATATAATAATAAGATTCATAATCTTCATAATTCGTTTGAGCTTAGTAGATTCATACCTCCCCATCCATATATTTATATGGTCTTTAAGTTTAATAATTATACAAATGAGTGGATACCATTTTAATTATGGACTCGAATAATTTGGGGAGAAAAATTTTCACAATATATATGTTCATGAATAATTTACTTACAAGATATTATATAATCTATCAAAGCATTCGATAATGTTATATATTAAAAATAATTATTAAACTTGATTACAATGATTTACTTAATAATCATATGTAATAAAAGAACTTAGGTTATTCGAGCATATTGAATCTTGTGTATTTAATTGTTAATATCATTTTGTATTATTTAATCAATGTTCTTTTTAATAATATGATCACAATTGAAAACTTTGGCTAATGCCTCTAAATTTATAAGAGGATTTATCGGGACCAAAGACAACATTAATTTTACGAGTACACGTATACACGTCTTGTTACATATTTAATAAGGTGTAAAAAATTTCATCTTATAATTATATAATAATATATGTCAATTATACGTAATAATATAAGATGTTATACGATATAAATTTATAATTTGAGGTTTACTTTTTAATTTAAAATTTAATTTTTTATTTTAAAATTTTAAATTTTAGAATTAAAATTCAATTATACGTAATAATATATACTCAGGTATATATTTCCATTTGGATATAACACATTTGTTACGTGTTAACGAAAAAACATATATCCGTATTAATTTAACCTAATAATGTGTTTGCGTCTGGTTAAGGCAAGTATATAATATAATTAGGCAATACGTAGTACACCATACATGTATAAGTTACACACCAAAAATTATTAAAAACATGAATATTTATAAAATAGGAAACAAATTAAAATTATATTTATCCTGACTTCCTAGTCAATTAACGACTCAATTCTTGCTTAGCTTATTAGTAAAGTCATTAATTAACCTACTAATCTTTGAAAGAACTTATATGGATTATAATGATTATGACTAATCGACAACATGCGGAGCTACACTTATCATATCATATCATATATGTATTGACCTTTGATTTTATCCTTGTCAATTGTCTGGTTAATCATTTTCCTTGATAAATCATTATCGTTAGTCAAGGATAAATCATTCATGGACACTGTGCCCTATTTGGGTAACAATATATAGTTTTTTTTTTTTAATCTTATGTTTTCTCATTTTCATTGAGAAAACATCAAAATGATCCGATTCTTACTAGTAATTGAAAATCAGAACTCAGTCATTTGAAACGATGAGATCTATCAGCATAAAAAAAAATCAAAAAAAAATCTAACAATCTCAATTAACTTATTATTGCGAGTTTGGAATTATTAACTTCTATCCAAATTAATGGCATAAATCAATTTTATAAATAGTCCAATAAAAGATATTTAATTAGTAATGGATTGCATGAACCAACTACCAGTCTATCAACAATTTATTATAAAAATAATTAAATGCTCATATATATATATATATTATAAACTCGTTCCATATTTAATTATTCAGTTCAGCATAACCACCTTTGCATAAACTAGTGTGGACGAAATCAATTTATTAATTTATCAATAATGCAAGAGAGGAAACAACCGAAATGGGCCTTTACTGTAGAAGATTCAATGAGCTTAGTATTATCAACCCAAGTTTATGGGCTTTATCAAGTCAACAGCACTTGAGGCCTCCTCACTGATCTCCTGGGCCCAATCTCAATATTAGTGGCGCGTGGGCCTGGACATTAACAATCAATTTCAAAATCAGAAGCTATAAAAAAGTGGTTGTAGATAGATGTGTCAAAACGGGCCAAAGCCCGCAGGTTGGGTTGGCCCAGCCCATGTAAATGGTGGGGTTGGGCTTTCATTTAATCGCGGATTTCGTTGGCCCATCCATTAAGGCCATGGGTTTTCACGGGCCGGAACGGACAAACCCGTTTTTTTTTTTTTTTTTTTTTTTGTAATAAATAAAAGTTATATGCATCGGTTTTCTAAAACAACCGATGCCTATATAGTGCGGGAAAGATTAATAGCATCGGTTATTAAAAACAACTGACGCCCATAATGATAAGAAAATTCAAAAAATTTCATTAGAATACATAAGCATAGTTGGTCAAACAACCGATGCATATAACAGAACACGAGCATCGGTTCCTTATTTACAACCGATGCCTATGTATCGACCTAAATCAAATTGGGGATCTGGTGAAATCTCTTCACATTCACATCAAATTAGGATATTGCTTGAATTAAAATCTCGATTCAGGAATTACACTCCACAACTCCAACGAGAGCATCATCGTCATCCTAAGGCCATAAGTGCGACCACATAAAGAAAATCCGAGAAACATGAAAATCTAATAACAAGTCTCAAACAGAGCTTTGAGGAAAATACACCCAGAAAGCAATGGAAGGTGTGGTCAAAACCTCTGTGTCTTTGTCTTTACCACTGCTTAATTATCCACTTCACAACACTTGTCTGTTTTTCTCTCCCTCAAAGAAAAAGCAAGCAGATCTTATCTGGCCCTCAAACAATTCATCCAAATTTCCTAAGATTTCTTGCAGACTATCCGAAGGTGCGCAAGGGTTTCCTACCAACAACTCGAAGGGAAAAATGAATGATTACAACACAACTATGAAGAAAATGATGAGGAACCCTTATGAATACCATCATGATCTCGGTGGGTTTTTCGATTTACTATTCCTTTCCCTTTTTTTTCCCTTTTTCTATTTTTATTGTTATTTATATATATATTATGGTGTTTTAAAAAATGAATAACCTTAATCTTTTTTTTGAAAGATGGTTTTAGATCTTTTATGTATATAACTGTTGTAGTTTGTGAACTGTTATCCAATTCCTTCCTCAGTCCCTCTCTAAACCTCCGCAAAACTCCCAGCCCCAATCTATAGTACAATCTGGTAAAAAAAAAAGTAACAATTAATCGCAGAAAATGGCCGAAAGTAAGCAAGGATTCATGACTCTGGAAATTCCAGCAAAGGTCGGTGCTTTATTGGGGTAAGCTCAGCAAAACCCTATCGCTTTTGTGCAGACACAGATCAAGGAGGTGGAGGCTAGGCTTAAGGTGTGGCTGGCCAAGCAGTCGTTGGTGGTGGAGGCGTCCGTCCTCGCCAGCACCGGCGCCGCCCAGGGG
>BMAC01000027.1:2624725-2662590 GCA_014905375.1 Phtheirospermum japonicum | reverse complement strand
ATAATTCGTTTGAGCTTAGTAGATTCATACCTCCCCATCCATATATTTATATGGTCTTTAAGTTTAATAATTATACAAATGAGTGGATACCATTTTAAATTATGGACTCGAATAATTTGGGGAGAAAAATTTTCACAATATATATGTTCATGAATAATTTACTTACAAGATATTATATAATCTATCAAAGCATTCGATAATGTTATATATTAAAAATAATTATTAAACTTGATTACAATGATTTACTTAATAATCATATGTAATAAAAGAACTTAGGTTATTCGAGCATATTGAATCTTGTGTATTTAATTGTTAATATCATTTTGTATTATTTAATCAATGTTCTTTTTAATAATATGATCACAATTGAAAACTTTGGCTAATGCCTCTAAATTTATAAGAGGATTTATCGGGACCAAAGACAACATTAATTTTACGAGTACACGTATACACGTCTTGTTACATATTTAATAAGGTGTAAAAAATTTCATCTTATAATTATATAATAATATATGTCAATTATACGTAATAATATAAGATGTTATACGATATAAATTTATAATTTGAGGTTTACTTTTTAATTTAAATTTAATTTTTTATTTTAAATTTTAAATTTTAGAATTAAAATTCAATTATACGTAATAATATATACTCAGGTATATATTTCCATTTGGATATAACACATTTGTTACGTGTTAACGAAAAAACATATATCCGTATTAATTAACCTAATAATGTGTTTGCGTCTGGTTAAGGCAAGTATATAATATAATTAGGCAATACGTAGTACACCATACATGTATAAGTTACACACCAAAAATTATTAAAAACATGAATATTTATAAAATAGGAAACAAATTAAAATTATATTTATCCTGACTTCCTAGTCAATTAACGACTCAATTCTTGCTTAGCTTATTAGTAAAGTCATTAATTAACCTACTAATCTTTGAAAGAACTTATATGGATTATAATGATTATGACTAATCGACAACATGCGGAAGCTACACTTATCATATCATATCATATATGTATTGACCTTTGATTTTATCCTTGTCAATTGTCTGGTTAATCATTTTCCTTGATAAATCATTATCGTTAGTCAAGGATAAATCATTCATGGACACTGGTGCCCTATTTGGGTAACAATATATAGTTTTTTTTTTTTAATCTTATGTTTTCTCATTTTCATTGAGAAAACATCAAAATGATCCGATTCTTACTAGTAATTGAAATCAGAACTCAGTCATTTGAAACGATGAGATCTATCAGCATAAAAAAAATCAAAAAAAATCTAACAATCTCAATTAACTTATTATTGCGAGTTTGGAATTATTAACTTCTATCCAAATTAATGGCATAAATCAATTTTATAAATAGTCCAATAAAAGATATTTAATTAGTAATGGATTGCATGAACCAACTACCAGTCTATCAACAATTTATTATAAAAATAATTAATGCTCATATAATATATATATATTATAAACTCGTTCCATATTTAATTATTCAGTTTCAGCATAACCACCTTTGCATAAACTAGTGTGGACGAAATCAATTTATTAATTTATCAATAATGCCAAGAGAGGAAACAACCGAAAATGGGCCTTTACTGTAGAAGATTCAATGAGCTTAGTATTATCAACCCAAGTTTATGGGCTTTATCAAGTCAACAGCACTTGAGGCCTCCTCACTGATCTCCTGGCCCAATCTCAATATTAGTGGCGCGTGGGCCTGGACATTAACAATCAATTTCAAAATCAGAAGCTATAAAAAAGTGGTTGTAGATAGATGTGTCAAAACGGGCCAAAGCCCGCAGGTTGGGTTGGCCCAGCCCATGTAAATGGTGGGGTTGGGCTTTCATTTAATCGCGGATTTCGTTGGCCCATCCATTAAGGCCATGGGTTTTCACGGGCCGGAACGGACAAACCCGTTTTTTTTTTTTTTTTTTTAAATTTTATTTTATTATAAATTTATAATTAATTTATATTGGTTATGAAGACATATTTGTATTCTTTTGTTTCATATCATCCCGTTAGAATACTTTAAATATTATAATATAATTTTTAATATAAAAATAAATTTTTATAAAAAAAATAAAAACTGACCCGCAAGTGGCTTGCGAACTTAGATTTTCCCAACTCGTAAAAAAAAGGGAAAAAAAACCGCCCCGCCCAATTTTGGGGCAGCCTGTGGTTGGCAGTAAGTAGATGGAGAGGTCGTTCCATCCATTGGCTGACCCATTTGACAATGCTAGTTGTAGACTTATATTGAACTTTTTAATCGTAAAATCTCAATAATAAGTGTGGTCACAAAACAAATTAAAAAGTTGTTGATTAATGATAACTAATAGGTGACAAAATATTTGATTTTAAATTAGGATTTTCTAAATTCACTGATTCAAAATTAATTTATTTGTAGAGCTATAATTAAAAAATATAAATATATTATAAATAAAAAAAAAGAAAAATAAAAAAAACATAAAATAAATAAAATTCTAACATTAAATTTAAACTCATAAAATAATCTTTGAAAAAAGAAGAAAATATATGAAAATTATAAGAATAATAATAATAATAAATAAATGTACTTATGTTTAAAAATAATATTTTCATAAAATGTAAGATAACATGTTAGTTTATAAAATACAATACTTATTACAATATAAAATTATAAAAAATAAACTTTCTTTTTTCAATAAGTTAGGAATTTATTAGAAAAAGATAAAATTAACTTTTTCGGCCGAATAAACTATTTAGAGTTTATCGAGAGTTCTTACCAAACAGTTCAAATGAGTTTATTGAGAGAATAAGTTAAAAACTTATTCAAAAAACTCGATCAATTAGGGCCATGATTTTATTTTCTTACGAGCAACACTCTCAATTGTGATGCCTACCATTTCTATATTATTATTATTATTATTATTATTATTACAAATAGATGGCTACAAGCATAAATTCACAAATTATGCGACTACCCATTGTTTGTTACGTATATTATTTGTTTTATAAGCAAGAAAATACATTTTTCTCAGCATATAATTTGGAGAGGAAAAAGAAGTGTTTTATTGAATAGGAATTAGGAGATACGACTCCAAGTATATACTTAGCACAACAAGTTTGCCGTGTACAATATCTTCATTTTGACCAAACAATATATGAATCTTACAAATTATTATAGTAATATAAAATCTCTTTTCAAAACCTTTTTATTTCTCCATGTTCTATATATACACCTTTTCAAAAACAAAAAAGTGAGAAAAAGGAAGCATGGCAAGAAAGTTCAAGAAATCATTGTAAGATACACCTAGTTAGCATGCTAGATCATACAAAGTAAAGGAAAAATAAACAAAAAAAACTATGGATTTTGAGTTGGATTGTACATGGTTCTTGTGAATATATAGTCACTATAATAATTAAAAGAGGCTTTAGATTGACTAAAGGAATAGGCCAAGGGCCCTCATTAAAAAGCTTGCTATATTATATTAACCCTAAAAGGAAATAAAGCCACCTTATTAGTACAATGTTTTTATTCCTTCACTATCAAGATTGTCTTTGTTCATGACTATAATTTTTGCCACGTAAGTTATATTTTTTTAATACTATTTTTTTTAAGTTAGTTATTTTTTTTAAATTTAATGTGCACAAGAATATTCTAAATATATATTTGAAAAAAAAAATAATAAAAAATTCTATCTTGCATTGTATGTCTCAATTACTTTCTAAGGCCTTCAACAAAAGTCTACTTGAAATTAAAATTTTCTAAATAAAATAATCTTTTATTTTCCTTAAGAAAACAAGAAAAAATAGTTGTACTTTCATTCTAGTGCTTTGGATGCTTGCTCAATCTTGGGTCCCGAGCTGCTGCTCCTCTTTTACTGTTCTTCTTCTGTCTATTTTACTATTGATGATTTGTTTCTCCCTTTCCATGGCGCATTATATCATTAACTAATAAACCCCACTTCACCATTTTCGATTTTTAGTTTCCCACATTTTCTTTTTTTCTACCCTTTTTTCAATGCTTGTTTTCCTTTTCTCCTTATTTTTCTTCCAATATTTTATTTTCTGAAACCTCTCTGCAACTTGTTTCAACACTTGTCGTCTCCAACCATGGTTTTGTGTCAGTAATTTTATTTTATTTTTAATTTCCGAAAAAAAAAATAGAAACTTTTTAGTTCTGGAACAACTATTTGGATATTATTGAGGTTTAACACCTGATATTTGATATTTTTCCTAACAAATGGGTACATAGGTCATTTTTATTTTTTTTTCGAATTATAAATTATCACTATTTATGTTTATCTACATTATTAAACGCCATTGCATGTATCAGCTGTAAGGACCAGCAAATGAGGTAATTGTGTTCTAACCCATCTTTTCTGATTTTGTAATTTGTTTTATTTTGGAGTTTTTTTTTTTTTTTTTTTTTTTACTTTCTTCAGATTTTCAAGATTTTAACAATTACACGCCATTTTCATGCTTTCTTCAGAAACATTTACATTGCCTGGATTTTGAATAGCATTATTCATCTCCGAATGTAAAATAACCCTTTGTTGAGGGGCCCTTTTGCAATTTCGGAGAAATGGGCTGTGTAGCATCAAGAATTGAGAAAGCAGAGAGAGTGAGAATTTGCAAGGAAAGAAAAAGGCTGCTGAAACAGTTATTAGGTTACAGAAAAGAATTTACTGATGCTCAGGTAGCTTACTTAAGATCACTAAGAAACACCGGTGTAACCCTAAGGCAGTTTACCGACTCCGAATCGTTAGAACCCGACGAAACCGCCTCCAACCCCGGTTTCCCGCCATCTCCGCCGCCACCCCTGCCGCCATCCCCGCCGCCGCCACCCACCTTCAGCCCCGACTTACGGAGATTCGT
Organism: Phtheirospermum japonicum; assembly: GCA_014905375.1. Classification (NCBI taxonomy): domain Eukaryota; kingdom Viridiplantae; phylum Streptophyta; class Magnoliopsida; order Lamiales; family Orobanchaceae; genus Phtheirospermum; species Phtheirospermum japonicum. The sequence goes on along the minus strand of BMAC01000027.1, from coordinate 2,657,716 downwards.
GAGTAAGTCGTCGAAATCGACCGTCGAAGAAGAAATTACCGAGATCGAAGAAATTACCGAGAGCGGTAATAACGCCCCGCCTCCTCCGATCCCGAGCTCTTGGGAATATTGGGACCCGTTCGGGCCTGCGATGCCGCAAGGTGTCGAGGAGGAGGAAAATTGGGCCGATACGAATAGTGAGTTCTTGGAAGAAGAAGAAGGAGATGATGATGATGATGATGATGATGACGAGGTTGATTTGATGCCAATGATGAGAAATAGGGGGAATGTGGAGATGGTGGATGATAATTCGTCGATGGTGAGCTCGGCGGATATGGCTATGGTGGTGTGGAGGAGTAAGAAGACGGTGGGGTGTGTGATTAAGGAGTTGGATGAGTATTTCTTGAAGGCGTCGGGTGTGGTGAAGGATATAGCCGTTTTTATAGATATCGAGGCTGGTGGGACGTTTGTTTATCAGAGTATCAAGGAGAATAAGAGTAATTACTACTTTAATCCTTGTTTTGTTTCTGTTAATTACATGTTTGTTTATAATATGTGCATTTATTATGTGTTGGTCTTGGGATTTCATCTTTATATATGTTGTGATTTTTGAAAGATAATTGGATTTTTCTGTTATTAGACGTAGTTTTTTTGGTAATTATCATTTTTTTTTCATGCCCCTTGATTTTCAAGCTAATATATTAATTACATGTTTGTACATATGTGCAGTTTGTGTGTTGGTCTTGTGGTTTCATCTTTATATGTTACTTTGTGTAGTTTGTTTTTTTTGTATGATGAAGGATAATGTGCAGATATTTTCAATTAGGATTAATTACAATAAATACCCCTGAAGTTCAGTCTAATTGCAAGAAAGAACCCAGCTATCATTCAAAATTACAAGTACACCATTGATATTTGATTCTACTTTACAAATTCCTACCTCGATGCGGGGTGTTTATTAAGAAAATACAAACTTCAGTGTGTGTTTGTAATAATACTTTAAGGGTGTATTTGTAATTTTGAAGATAATTGGATTTTTCTGTAACGGGGCGTAGTAGTTTTTTTTTTGTAATTTATCATTTTTTTCCTGCCCCTATATTTTTGAGCTGACAAAATAGTTTTTATTGCAACATGAGTTGGTCTTGGAATAATGGATTAATTATTTATTTCTATTAATTACATGCCTGTCTATATGTGCATTTATGTGTTGGTTTCATCTTTATATGTTATTTTCTGTGAAATTTTTTGATTGTATTTTAAAAGATAATTGGATTTTTTTTGTTGTTAGGCTTTTTTTTTTGGGTAATTTATCATTTTTTTTTCATGCCCCTTAATTTTTAAGCTGACAAAAATAGTCGTTATGCGTTGCATGAGTTAATGTCTGTGCGTAGACATGCACGAGAAGCTTAATTATATTCCTTTTACGAACAAATTTGTCATTGAATAGTTAACTTGGATCCTTTACAGGGAAAAGAAGCAATTCGGCAAAGGTTTTTAGTGCCCTGACATGGAGTTGGTCGTCAAGATCACTTCAACCTACTAAAGAAACTGGAGATTTTCACGGATCTAACGATCCTTGTAAACCCGGTGCTCATTGCATTACTCTCCAAAAGCTTTATACAGAGGAGCAAAAACTCTACAAGGATGTTAAGGTAATTTGTAAATAAATAAGTATTTACTATTTAGTCTTATTTATAATACTATTATGTTAATTCAATTTGCTCCATTTTTTTAATTTTATAACTTATGTGTATATTTTTATTTATTTATTTATTTTTTGGAAGAAGCAGAAAATTTACAAGGATGTTAAGGTGATTTGTAAATAAATAAATAAGCAAATATAGAATTTACTATGGAGTCTTAATACTATTATGCTAATGTGGACTGTATATTTTATAAATTATGGAACTAAATCCATTTTTCTCCATATATATATATAATTTTATAAATTATGTGTTGATTTTTCAATTATTTATTATGATTTTATTATAGGAGGTAGAAATTGCGAAGGTGGAATATAGTAGAAAATCGTTGTTACTGCAGAGACAAGAGGAAGAGCATGATTGGACCAAGGCTGAGAAAACACGTTCGACGCATGAAAGTTTGGAATCTTACATTTTATCTCTGCAAGAATCAATCGGAAAGTCATCTTCGACCATATTGACGCTCATAAACAAAGAGCTGCACCCTCAAATCATAACATTAGGTTCAGGGTAAAGTCAAGTTTTTTTGTTTTTTTTTTAATATTTTTATTTAATGTGTGTAAATTAAAAAACAAAAACAAAAGACACCTAAGATGATTCTTGAAATGACTGGTTTTTGTTTGTATTATTTTCAGACTGATGCACATGTGGCAAACGATGCATAATTGTCATCAAGTCCAGAACCATATTTCGCAGCATCTGAGTCATATATCAGCAGATCATCAGCAAAGCGTGGAGCCCACTACAGAGTCGCATCAGCAGGCTGCCGCTCAGCTGCAGACAGAAGTCAATTCTTGGTACCACAGCTTTTGCAAACTCGTTAAGTTTCAGCGCGAGTATGTAAAAGCCCTCTGCAAGTGGACTGAACTTACTCCCTATCTTGAAGATATCGATAGTCCACGGAATGGTGACTCATCAACAGTGCATAGCCTTGCGAAAAAATGGCAGCTGGCACTTGATAACTTACCCGATAAGGTAAACTCTTCTTCTTTTTTTTTTTTAAACACGTAAAAAAATTGATTGTCTGTCAGCTTTTAGCTTAAAAGAAGTACTTTGTAGTGTCTTCAAATGCCAAATTATGTATTTGTGTTTTCCATAATTATTCATAGTTCGGTGGCGCTTTAGATTTTTTTTGGGTGTTTTGCTTAATATATAATCTAGGGTTATATTACAAAAAATATACTTCAGGTTTGAACTAACTCAAAAAAAATAATAAAATAAAATAAAATAAAATTTTGAATTACAAAAATATCCCTGAGATCATATTTTGTCTTACATTTACACCCCTTCTAAAGTAAAAAACATTTTATAAAAAAATTACAATTAGCCCCTTAAACTTAACACCAAATCAAACTTCAGAGGTACTTTTGTAATTTTAAAAGTTAGCTGAGTTTTTTTTTTTTGGTAATTAGGTCAAACGTCAAGGGTGCCTTTTGTAATTAATGTAGATCAATATTATAATGTGGCGTATTATTTTGTGACCATAAGTTTTGCACTAATTCAAAAATAAAAAAAGCTATTTCAAAATCACAAAAATAGCCCTGAGATCCTATTGTCTTAAATTTACCCCCTCAAAAGCAAAAAAACATGGTATTTTTGTTAATTTGAAAGTAAGCCGATTTTTTTTTTTTTTTTTTTTTTTTTTGTCAACAGATAGTATCCGATGCCATTAAGTGTCTGCTATCATCCGTTCACTCAATCGTCGTGCAGCAGCATGAAGAGCGCACCATGCGTAAAAGATCCGAGAGGCTCGTGAAGAAACTGGAAAGGGAGCTCGTTTTGCTTTCGGAAGTGGAGATGAAGTTTGCTGGAAACTTTTCTGCTGAAGATGCCAATTCTATATTGACTACTAACCATCCTCTAACAATCAGACGTGCCAAAGTCGAAGATTTACGGATATTAGTGGATAGTGAGAAGGTTAAGTACATGAACTCGGTTAAAACAACGAGGACCATGATTCTGAACAATCTGCAGACGAGCCTCCCCAAGGTGTTTCAAGCGCTGACCGTGTTTTCGAGTGCTTATGCCCATAGCTTTGAAGGAATTATTCTCAGTAATGCCACTGTGCCGGAATGTGAAGATGCGCAAACTCCAGCTTACGGAATTTGAGTGGGTGTACATGCAGCATTGGAGTATTGTACATTCTGCTGTTTTGGATTTTTTTTTTTGAATGTGAATTGCAACCTGGAAAATTGCCCTGACCTTTCTTTAGGATGAGCGTCGTTGAAATATGGTCGGTTTTAATGAAGAATGCAAAAAGTTCATGACTATATGTTCATCAATGGAGCTTACTTTAGGGTGCTGCATATTGTTCTATGCAAATTTAGTTAGACAGTGTTCAAATGTTAGTTTGTTATTTAGTTTAGTTTTTCTTTGGGTTTCCTTTCAAATTTTAGTTTTTTATTTAGTTTAGTTTTTTCGGGTTTCTTTTAATTGCCTTTTTTTTTTTTTTTTAACCATGATACTAATTCAGGCCCTCTGTTTTTATAAAAATGCAAAACCGAGCAGGGGCAGGTGCCTCCCCTTCCATCTATATAGATATAATAATAACTATAAATAAATATACATATTTGAAACAAGGTTCATATTGCATGGTCTAATATAGTCCATAATATAATTTTACTATAATGATTGATCTAGGGTGTAACTTTTAAACAATTATGCTCATATGTAGAGTTAGTTGATAAATACCCTCTATTGATATCAATTATCATAAATTTAACGGTGTAATGTAAGATATCACATGATTATATTCAATTTGAATAATATCTATATGTCTGTGTGGTAATTATAAATTATAAGGTTATACTATTTTTAATTTATAAATAATTATTTATATATTTTTATTATATTAATATATACTAATAATTACTTAATTTATGATTCATATATTTTGTAAAATTAAAATTTATTATATATTGGGTACATTTTTTTTAGGTTTTAATGTTTTTTTTTTCTTGGAAAAAAACCCATTCAAGTTGATATTCAAATACTTTTTTCGAATCTAATTTAAATTAATATAAAGATTCGTTTATACGAATAAAATATAATTGCGAATACTCGTCGAATCTTTCGAATACGAATCGAATAAGAATACGAGTTCAATAAAATACAACTTTATTTGGTCAACTCGCGAGTTCAAGTAATTTCCGGTAAATTAGGATAAATTGGCAGATTGAAGAATGCATTTTATTTTATCAAACCCATAAGCCATATACTTGAGGATGTATTTTATCATAAAAAATCACTTTGTTTCTCAAGACGATCATTTAGAAAAAGGGCAACCTATTAAAAGTAATGACTAAATCAAGAAAAATAGAAAATAAAAGCAAAACAATAGCACAATTATGTTTTTTTATTAAATAGTACGTATATCACTCCATTTATTTAATCAGCGCACATAGGGAAAATCAAAAGAATGCTTCTCATTCATCATCTATTAGCATAGGATGATGAAAGTATGATGTTATTCTATTGTCCAGTTATTTATTTGGAGTGACAAAAGTAAGGCGAACACTTAACACTTGGTAATCCGACATATAATAGATTTTGAAAATCCCTTCTCATCTCCAACTTGAATTGGATCGTCTAAACTCGAGTGTGTTCTTCCTTGGATGTCCTCGGTAGTCTGAAGAGGCACAAAATTTGATCCAACCAAACTTTGGTTTGTTTCTCCTAAATAACGAGCATCACTTTTGAAGGTAAGAGAAACAAGTAACACCAACATTACCACAACAAATCCCCTAATAGAAGCCATTGTATATAGTGATTCTTAAAATGCAATGCAAGTTGGTAAATTCTCTGAATGAATTGCGTGCTTATATAGAAAGTTCAATACTTAATGCGTCTAAATTTCTATCTTACTAATTAATAAGCCTTCCCTATCTACATTTCTATCTAAACTAATTAATAATTAGTCGTTAATAACACCAAATGATACAATTGACAACTATGGTAAAGAGATTGATGAAAGCTCACAACTCTGGTTATCGATTCTGATTTTATTATATTTTATTTTTTGGATAATGAAGGCTTTTTTCATTTGTTGGGGTTGCTAGTAATGATGTATTTGATTAATCGAGATTGGTGGTTTTAATCTTTATTTCCCTCTCAATACAAAAAAGGTAGGTTTGGGTCGAAGGTGATTAATCGATTGCACTTAGGGCGTGTGTGTTAATTAAAATTTGAAAAAAAAGTATATAAGTTTGAGAGTTAAATCATCTGATTAGTTAATTTGGTAAATAGAGTTTTGAATTAATTTGAGATCGTTGAAATGTTAGTTGAAATAAAAATATATAATATATATAATATACTATACGTATAACAAGTCCAAATACAACAAATGGAGATGACAATTAATATCAATTTGTTTGGTTACTTCCTTTCTTCCTCACATGAAACAATTTCAGACAAATTATATAAATGTAGAAATAGATAAATTATATAAATACAGTCTGATTACAAAAGTAACCAGCTATATTCCAAATTACAAATACACTCCTAATATTTTGTTTCTACAAACTGCATAATCAACATCGGGAAATAAAATTGTTGAGAAAGACTTAAGGCCTTCACTGTAATTTTAAAAGAAAATTGGATATTTTTTTTACCAAACTTCAGGATAGTACTTGTAGTTAGTTAATGCATCATTAATGATTAGCCTTCATTTAAGGTAAGGCTAAAACGTGGTTGTGAGGGCTCTCCAGGGGTTGTTGCATTAAGCAGACATTGTTTTAATTAAAAAAAAAAAAGAAAAAGAAAAAAAAGAGAAATCATAGTATTAGGTTGTTCCATTCCATGTAAGTGCAACATTTTCCTACCAGTCAATTTGAATATGAGTTGCCCCTCCGAGCCAAGGAGAATTAATTTCTTCCATAAATTTTATTTCATTTTATATGTTTTTTTGGGTATTATTTCAGCTTTTACCTTATTAATTTCTGAATCTTATTTATCATATTTTTAGATTTAAGAATATTTTTAATATATTTTTTGAACATATTTAAATTTGTTGCATGATTAATTAAAGATTCGTGATATATATTTATTAAAAACATTAACTTTTGATGAGTTTTGTTGACACCCATTAGTTTATGTCTTGCTATTTAACTTTTTTATTAGTGTCGACTACTAATGTATCTCAAATTTCCCAAAAAAAAATTGGTTCGAACAACTTTGATGTTCGAGAGTTTTTCTGCGAATAGTCAATTGACACTTGTCGCTCTTCACTTAGGTTTGAAATTTATATAGGTAGCTGGTGTGTCATGTTATTTGTGTACATTAAAAAAAAATTAAGGACAAAGGGTTTGAATCCATATTATTTCATATTTAGTAACTAATTAACAATCATTCCACCACAAACTCTTGATATTATATTTTATACATAAAACAATCCGTATTCATAAATAAGTATTAGCGTTCGTTTAACCATACATAATTTACCATGAATTCATTTTTAAAAAAATTAATACAAAATCTAATACTTCTCATAAATATAAAAAATAAATTATAAACAACTATTTAATAAATTAAAAAACGAAAAAAAAAACAAAATATAAAATATTATAGTATAATATGAAGTAAACCTCAAAACTTGAAATCAAAAAAAAATATAATAAGATATTATTTAAATTTATACAATTATTTAATATATTTGAAAAAAAATAATTTAAAAATATTATCGAATAATAATACAAGTCGTTAAAAAATATACAACAAGATAAAAAAAATATTTAATCATAAATAATTACTTGATATAGTTACAAATGAAAAACATAATATAAATGTTATAAATATTATAAAATAAATCTATAAATACTTTTAAATTAGATAATAATTTAATAAAGTGTGATTAATTTCTAAATAAAAATAACAACAAAAACTACCAAATTAAAAAAAGTGTTAAAAGAAAGAGATTTTTGGTCACGAAATGAATTGAGATTTTGTAAACAAGCATAAGATTTTATAATATAATACTAAATCAATCTCAAAACCTGAAATCGGAAAAAGAAATATAATAAAATATTGTTTGAATTTATATAATTAATTATTTTGAAAATAAAAAAACTTAGAAATATTATATATTATTATATTATTATTTTAGTCGTTAATACAATACTAAGTCAATCTCAAAACCTAAAATCGAAAAATGAAATATAATAAAATATTGATTGAATTTATATAATTAATTAATGGATTTTGAAAATAAGAAAAACCTATAAAAATATTATATATTATTATCATAGTCGTTAAATTATGAACTAAATATATATGTAATATAATAAAAAATGAAAACATAATAGAAATACTATAAAATAAAATCTCAAAATACTTTTGAATTAGATAAAAATATAATAAAGTATGATTTAATATTTAAATAATTATTTCATAAATTTAAAGAATATACAATATAATAAAATACCAATAAACAACAACAAAAAAATAATAAAAAAAGGTTTTGTGGCAAGAAATCAATTGAGAAGTTTTGTAAATAAAATATAAAATATTATAATATAATATTAAGTAAACCTCAAAATTTGAAATTAGAGATATTATATAAACTGTTGTGTAAATTCATATAACTATTTATCTATTTTTAAAATAAAACTTTAAACATATTATAAAATAATATATAAATCGTCAATAAATTATTAAGTAAGTTCAATAAATATAAAAATATAAAAAATTATTATTCTATAATATCACCGTTCTATGAAAATATACTAAAGTGTGATTAATTTCTAAATAACTATTTCATAAATAAAGAAATGAAGAAAATAAATAATTATAAAATAATATAAATACAAAAAACTACTTAATAAACAACAACAAAATAAAATTCCAGAGAATCAGATATTGTGCCACGAAAACTACGGACTTTTCTAGATAAAATGTAAAATATTGTAATATAAGAATAAATAAATTATATGTTGTTTAAGTTTATATAATTATTTAATATATTTGAAATACAAAAATTTTGGAAATATTATAGAAAAATAATATAGGTCATTAAAAAATTATAGAGTAAGTTAACTAATTATAAAAAAATAAATATTTAATCTTGAATGTGAATTGCAACCTGAAAAATTGCCCTGACCTTTCTTTAGGATAAGCGCCGTTGAAATATGTTCGGGTTTAATGAAGAATGCAAAAAGTTCATGACAATATGTTCATCAATGGAGCTTACTTTAGGGTGATGCATATCGTTCTAGGCAAATTTTGTTCTAGGTAAAAAAATATTACAGTATAAAAATCAATAAATCATAACACGGGTCAGAGATTTATGAAAAATCAATACTTTACAGTACAAAAACCAATACATCACAATACAAAAACCAATACATCACGGTATCGGGTCAGATGGCCTAACGGGTCATGACCCGTTAATCTGGCCTAACGCAAGTCTTTGCCAATTTTGTTAGGCAGTGTTCAAATTTTAGTTTGTTATTTAGTTTAGATTAAATTTGGGGCTTCCTTTCAAATTTTGGTTTTTTTATTTATTTAGTTTAGTTTTCGGGTTTCTTTTAATTTCATTTTTTATTTTAAAGGCTTTTTAGATCATTTTTAGATTTTTCCTCATGATGCATTTTATCATAACCATATATTTAAGAATATTTTATCACAAAAATTAGTTTATATGCAATTTAAAAAATTGTTATAGTATAAGATGTATAAATTTCATCTCTTCTTCTTTTACCCATTTTGTCGTTCTTTTTTATTATTTGTTCGTATGATTATCATCATCTTTCGCACGACGGTTATTTCCAAAAAGAAAACCTATTAAAAGTCATAACTAAATCAAGAAAAATAGACAAGAAGCATAACAATAGTACAATAATATTATTTATTAAATAGTACGCGTATCACTCCATTTATTTAATCAACATACAATAGAGAAAAAGCAAAAGAATGCTTCTTCTCAACATGTGTGCATTTTCTCATTCATCATTTATGAGCAAAGGATGATGAAAGTACGAAATTATTATATTATCCACTTATTTATTTGGAGTGACAAAAGTAACGTAAACACTTAACACTTTTTAACCAAACGACAAAGATGATCTTTTCCAAATATCTTTTCATCCCCAACTTGACTTGAATCATCTACATTCGAGTATGTGCTTTCTTGAATGTCCTCAGTAGTATGAAGGGGCACAGAGTTTGATTCAACCAAACTTGGGTTTGTTTCTTCTAAATAGCGAGCATCGGTGTTGAAGGTAAGAGAAACAAGTAACACCACCATTACAAGAACAAATCCCCTAACAGAAGCCATTATGTGTGTGTGTGTTTAGTATGTTGCTAGTTTATAATAATTCTTAAAATGCAAGTCGGTAAGTTCTCTTAATTGTTTGTTTATATAGAAAGTTTAATAATTAATTGGTACGGCTCCATAATTAATAGTTGCGGCTCGATATTATCAAGAAATAATATTTACTTTCAATTAAAAAAAGGAAAAAAAACTAGATAGAAATTAGTATTTTGAGTGACAATTTATTATATGTATTCGATTGCATCTAATAAGGTGAACTCGATAAAATCTATCATTGTACCAGTTATATATGATAATATATGATATAAATTTAAGGTTTAGGGTTTAGTTTTCTATTTCAAGGTTTTAGATGTTAGATTTAGAATCTCCCCTATATATTAATGCAAAATTCTCATATCATATGTGTCTGTTTCCAATGCTTTGTTAGTTTCGTAAAATATTTTAGTGCTTCGATATCACCGAACCTAATATCTACCTAATTTAATATTTTTCTTTTATATATTTTTACCAAATTTAATAATTTTCTATTATTATATTTTTTCTAATTCAATAATTTCATTTTATTATATGTTACCTAATCCAATATTTTTTTATCATATTTTATCTGATTTAATATCTTACTTTTATTCTACTAAGATAAAAAAAATAAATAAGTCATATTTAATTAGAAAAAAATCTATATAAGTTGAATTAACTTTTATTTATAATAAAATTTGAAATAATCTTATTCTTATAATTTGAAATTCTATTTAAAAAAAATACGAGTTATATAAAATTATTACAAAGGGAAATAAATATAAAATATATAAACTTAAATTTGGATATCTAATCCTAATATAATGTATTGAGAATAACATTTTAAATATGAAAACTATTACACCAGAGAGAGAGAGAGAGAGAGAGAGAACGACAACAAAATATAATAATAATAAATTTTACACCTAGAAAATAAATATTAAATATATTATAAATCTCATTATCTAATTCAATATAATTCATTGATAAATAAATTATTTATTTTCATGAACAAACTAATGTCATACACTAGAAAAAAATAAATAAAATAATACTGCAAGTTTGATATACGATATTTTTTAAAATAGAATTATCAGTGCCTTATATATTTTAATTTTTCATACTACATATTCACATGCGACACGCGGGTGTTGTATGTTTTACATTTTCACAAACTCAATTTTCTACGAGTTTGCTTTCAAGTTTAGGTTATTTTGCTATATTTTACAACTAATTTCGTGAACCCGGGTAAAAATACTCAAATATTCTTTTTTGTGAAAACTAGTCTTACTGTAATTAGAACAAATAATGCTCCGATTTGTGTGTAAAATTATTTATTCTGAAGAATAATTTTTGTGTAAATAGAAAAACAATATTACGATTTGTGCGTACCATTTTCAATATTATTCGTTTATTATATTTAATGACTGTTACCTTTTTTCAAATTTTGCATAATATGCGGGTGTTAAACTAGTTTTAATTATTCATATATAAATTTACAATATAATAACTCATTTTTAATCTTTCTAGGATGATTTAAAATTTAAAAAGTATATGCATATATAAACACACATTTATATGATTTATATTTATTCAAGAATTTAATGAAGATCGTTGAGAAATAGAACCATCTGATTTAATTCGTTCTCAATAGCCGTGAAATGATCATCTTTGAATCGAGGATATAGTCATTTTTCTTGGATCTACAGGAGACAATATACCTTGATATTATTGATCATTCTTTGATTTAAAATATCGCCCCATCTTAATTGAAAAAGCAAATAACGTTTCAGGAAGAAATCTAGTTCTGCTTCCGGCCACACGACCGCCCCTAGCTACACTTCTATGTAAACTAATTAATAATTAGTCGTTAATAACACCAAATGATACTATTGACAACTATTGGTAATGGGATTATGAAAGCTGACAACTTTGGTTATCAATTCTAATTTTATTTTATTTTAGTTTTTATATATTGAGATTTGAAGGATTTTCTCATTTCTAGAGGGTTGCTAGTAATTTATTGCTTAATTGAGATTGATTGTTTAAATCTTTGTTCTCCACTTAATATTAAAAAGGTTTGAGTCGAGGGTGATTAATTGGTTGCACTTAGGTCGTGTTTGTTAATTAAGGTTTGGACAGTTAAAGTCTATAATTAGTTAGTTTGGTAAATAGAGTTTTTAGTGTGTTACATGAAATTTATTAAAAGATAAATATTAAAAATATTTATGATCATTATAGAGTTTTTAAATCTAAAAATAAAAAAAATTCAAAAGATATCGTATTCTCATCTCGTGTCTTGTACAGATGGATAGTTACTATTTATTAATTATTAAATAATTTTTTTATTTTAATATTTAAATTAGATTCGTTAATAATCTCATGTCTACATACTTAAATAAATTCAAAACTTGTTACATGCTCAACCCGAATCTAATTTCTTTTAATTAATTATTATTAAATAATTTTATATTTCAATATTTAAATTAAATTTATAATAATTATTAGATATATACTTAGAAAAATTCAAAAACTGTCATATTCTCAGCCCGTGTTGTATTGTATCGATGTCTAATTAATATTAATTAATTATTATTATAAAAATTTATATTATATTTGAATTGAATTCGTCAATAATATTTGGTTACATACTTAGATTATTGCAAGTAACTCGTAATTTGGTTATAATACTTAAGAATAAAAGATATTTTAAATTTTATTCTAAATACAATGTTTATAGATTATTAATAAATAATTAATTTTTATTGTTATTAACATTATCTTATAAGTAATTTATCTTTTAATTAAGATGAGTAATTTGAATTTTTTTTTCTAGTTATTTATGACTTTTTATATATTTATATTAATAGGATAAAAGAAAATATTGAATTAGACAAAATATAATTAAAAAATAATAAATAGGTAAATATCACTTTTTTTATGTGTATTAATAAATCAATTTTGAAAGTTGACAATTATTTCTTTAACATTCACGTATTAATAATATAGTATATAAAGTAGTTTTTTGAAATTTAAAGTGATTTCTTTTTTTTACTTTGTATTTAATATTTACTTTAAGAACTTAATAATTCATTTTAATAAATATTATATTTTTATACTTTTCTTAGCAATTCCCGCGTAAACGTGGATTTTTAAATTAGTTATATAAATATAGTTTGATTACAAACACACAAAACTCGAACCTTAAGGAGCTAATTGTAAATTTAAAATTACAAACCCCTGTGCTACATTTGAAGATAATATTTCTTCCCAATCTGCTCATCCCGAAACAAGAACATAACATTTACTTTTCTTTAAAATTATTTAAAAATAAATAAATAAAAACTAGTCCAAATCCACCCAAATGTTATAGATAAACCTACTTAAAGAAGAAAGGCCAAACCTGAGAGCGAGGCTTACAATTCTACGACCAAATCAGAATAAAATAATCCCAAGGCATTGAGACTTTCGTAGGTTTAATCTTTCAGTTAGAATAATTTAAAATAAAGTAAGTATAAATATACATATAAATAAATGGTTTATATTTATTAGAGAGTTTTATGAGGACGGCTGCCGCACCTAGCTACGTTTCTAGCTAAATTAATGGGTAGCCGTACTTTGGGATTCAATTCTAGGGGTAGTTTTAATATTTTTATTATTTTCTTTATCAGAATGATAAATTATGGATCGAACTCCCGAATCGAAAAAATTAGATTGGGGTGGGAGGTGTGGATGGAGAGAGACAGTATACCATGAACCTAGTTATTATAAGGTGCACTCTGTAATTTAATTTATCATCGCATATTATTAACATATATCATCATATATAATTGGCACATATTATCACAAGTAATTAAAATTTTAAATTTTAAATTTAAAATTATAAAATTATAAAAATAAACCTAAAACAATAGGTTAAACCCTAAAAATGGAAGACTAATCCCTACAATGAAAAACTAATCCCTGAAATTGAATATTAAATACTAAATTCTAAATTTATATCACATATCATCACATATAACTGACACATATCATCACATATAACTGGTAGATTGATTGCGAGACCCTAAAATGGAAAATTAAATAAGAAAAGAAACTAAACCTTAAAATGAAATATTAAACCCTCAAAATGGAAAACTAAACCATAAAATGTAAAATTAAACCCTAAAATGAAAGTATAAACCCTAAGCTCTTTATTTTTGACACATATCATCACATATAATTACCATATACTATCACGCATAACTATCATATATCATCACATATAACTGTCATATATTATCACGTAAAACAGAGTGCACTTAGCAAGGTGCACCCGGGTGCACCTAATAAATTGCCAGATGGAAGATGTATTTTTTCATACATTTATGATCAAAATCAATAAAATAAAATCAACTTTTTATATGTGTAAACTGGAAAAGTAAATAAGGAAATATATTAATATATAATATATATATATATATATATATATTACATAATAGTTTATTTCCTCGATTTGTGAACAATGCGAAAAAGAACCAGGAAAAGGAAGATGGTGTTGCAATAGAGTAGGCTAATGAAGTTAAGTGCACAGTAATAATAGACATTGTTCTAAAAATCGGACCGGTCATCGAACCGGTAAAATTACAGGTTCAGTGGTTCACAGGTCCAACCGTGGTCGGACCGGTTTTATATATATATATTATATATATAATATATATATATATATATATATTAAATATGTTATAAATAAATAGAATAAATTAGATTAATAAAATATTTAAAATTTAATTCAAAGAGTCCATATGAATAAATATGGATTCATCAACCACAATACAACATAGAAAAATGTAGTTGAATTAAATATAATGAAGAAAAATCAAATCAAATAGTTCAATTCTAATATCATCACTCCAAGTCCAACAACTTTCAAATGAAATAAAATTAGCCATCATAATTTGTATTATTTATTTGTACTCCAAATAAAAAAATAAGACCCTGTCAAATTTTATTTAATATAAAATTAGAAAGCAAAAAAAAAAAAAAAAAAAAAACAAAAACAGAAAAAATCAAACCGGTTGAACCTGTCACAGGTTCACCGGTTCAACCGGTTCTTGACCGGTTTGACCGGTTTTTGACCACAGCGGTTTGCACATGAAAAATGGACCGGTGTGGTGACCGGTTCCCGGTCGAACCGGCCGGTCCGGTCCGATTTTCAGAACTATGATAATAGATGAGATAATCTTTTAAGAAAATTTGAATATTAATCAAATAGTTTTGTTACAACACTATAAATGAACCATTTGAAACTTAATTTCTCTCCAAAACTTTAGTCCTTACAAACACAAATACACAAGAAAATAATCCACTATGAATAATTGTAAACTCATAGGTGTATGGTTGCTGTAAATAAGTATCAGTAAAATGATGTTAACTTTTGTGTTAAGTATCACCAAAACTAACATCAAACAATTTCAGAGTAATAACAGCAGTTTTAGAAAATAGATGTTGAGAACGATGTTAACAACATCGAAACCAACATCACACAGAGTTAAAAACGTGCAGCGGAATAATTAAAAATAAATTGAACACAATAATTAAAATTTCGTCCGTAAGCAAACGTGCTTACGAACTTGGGTATTCAAACCCGAAAATTATATTACTTTTAAATCGTTTAAGAACAAATACAAATATAAAGTCATATATGAAAAACACTAGTATCAACACTCGATACTAAAATATTGTCGACTCGGTATGATGATCTTCTTTGTTGGTTATGCAACTCCAYATATCTTCGTGACTCGTGGCTTCAAGTCTTGTGGCAAAACTTGTGATGATTTTCTCCGTTGGTTACGCAATTTCGAAGATCTCCTTGATTTGAATTGTTGCCACAAGTCTTTTACTTGCTCGTCTTCTTCTTTGCTTGCATCCTCCTTGCTGCTTTCTCGTCCGTATAAGTAGATTATTGAAGGTGTGTTTCTCTTGCGTCTTTGTCTTGTCTTAAATAGACAAGACTCCTAGAGTCCTAAATTTGGTAAACAAGTTAAACAAGTCCTAAACATAATTTAGGAAACTAAATAAAATTCTAGACAGAATTTAGGAAACAAATTTAGAGTCCTAATTCTAGTTCTCTAATATATTTTGAGCACAAGAAAGACAAATAACAAAATAAAAAAATTCACATAAATAAATTTTCAAACAATAATAAACAATTGTAGTTTGGTCCTTCCTTTCCTGGCATTTTATTCCATCTTTAAACAATTGTAGTTTGGTCCTTCCTTTCCTGGCATATTATTCCATCTTTACCCGTCAGCAATTTTCTGGTATATTAAAGTATTTGTGTTATTGTATGATATCTTACACATATAAGTTGTGACAGTATTTTTACTATTATCCTCTTTCCTCTCGAATGGTTAGGTTGTTGTGTGCCTCTTAATAAATTGTTGACCTTTGCTGAATAATATAATTCACAATTTTAGCTTCTCGGATCTTTTTACCATTTGAATATTAATTTCCATTAATAAAATCCATGTGGTCATTCTAATTTTCTGGCTGAATTTGAAAATGTGATTGATATGGTGTCCAAATTTGGGAACTCGTCATGTTCGTCTGCATCCTTATACTTAGTGAAACAAAGTCCACCAATCGAGTTTTATTTTGGGCTTTAGTTCAAATACGCCACTACTAAATTTTCCTAAGGTTCAAGGCTTATCAAGCAAAATACGTGATGAGTATGATGCATGATTTTGTGAGGATATTAGTCGTGTGTTTGCTATAATTAAAGAGGCTTATCTTAATTTTTTTTTAATACACATGTATATATCTCTGGAAGTTGATCATGTTATTCACCGAAAAGGTTTAGTTAGATTTGGATCATCAAAGATGGTCCAGTTAAAGAGCTTTCTTTGCCTGATCATAAGAATGATCAGGTATATGCAATCTCTTCGGAATCAAGCATAAGAAGGAATATCGTCATATATAGTCCTCCCTCCGTCCCACAAATATAGTCCAGTATTCCATTTTCGTCCGTCCCACAAAGATAGTCCAGTTACCATATTTAACATATCATTAAATTTTCATTTCCACACATACCCTTAATTAATATTCTTGAAATACTAGTATTCTATACTTACTATATTTAACATATCATTAAATTTTCATTTCCACACATACCCTTAATTAATATTCTTGAAATACTAGTTTTCTACCTCGTAAGTTGAGAATTAATGATTACAATGCAAAATCTTACTATTCCAATAATATATATACTAATTCCAACACTGATTTTTATAATTATTAATTGATATTAATAAATTCAAGAAGGGTATAATTGGAAAATACTAACTAAATTAATAACTTAACTATATAATAACAAATATATTAATTCCAACACTGATTTTTATAATTATTAATTGATATTAATAAATTCAAGAAGGGTATAATTGGAAAATACTAACTAAATTAATGACTTAACTATATAAACTACTCATTTTTTAATTTGTGTGAAACCAACCGCAGGACCATCATTTTGGGACGGAGGGAGTATCATTTTTTCCCCTCTTATACTAGAAAGTTGTTATTTTATGTAAGACTACTCTAGATTGGAGACAAATATTGAAATATAACCCCTTTTATTCCCCCCCTTTAGTTTCTATAAAAAATAACTATCTTGCATGGTTTTTCACTTCAGATGTAAAAAAGGCTCAATAGAGTAGTAAATTGTAATTCTTGTCATTGAAGATGCCACTACTACACAAAAAAGGTCTTTTACAACGGTTGTTGAATAACCGTTGTAACACGATATTACATCAGTTATTCGCACAATCGGTGTAAATAGTACACAAAGACAACTGTTATATGTACAACTGTTGTAAAGTTCGTAGTAAAATATAGTAACTGATATACTACAACGGTTTGTTTACAACCATTTTAAATACACGCAGTAAAATATAACTAGTTCAATTAAGTGAAATCAGTTTAATTAGGATTATATTAAAGAAAATAATGAAAAATTAAAAAGTATATACTAATAAACCACCATCCCATATTGAAGCCCCCGTGAATCTCAAGTTTCCACCACCTCTGGTTTCTCCTCGCCGTCATCCGGTGAGCCAAATCTACATGCACCATCACTCTCTAGACTCAACCTCCCTACTCTCACTTCCAAGTATGGAAAACCCACACAGAATTTCGACAGGCGACAAAATTCCAAAAAATCGAGCAGTGATCCCCTTTTGGGCAAAAAGTGCGAAACTCCAGTTGGCGCTCCTCCGGCCAAATTAGACGCGCACAAGACTCCTCCTCACGACGTCGATGCTTCCACAGGTATCAATTTTCAAATTGATAGGTCAAACACACCGTGGCTCTCAAGTCCATATTTCCAAGCTTCATGTATATACTTTTTCGGGAGGCCTCATGCACACCTATCGAAGGTGAGTAATTATGATTATTAATTTTATTTTTTAGAAGCAAGATAAAATTTTAGTAGTAGCCATGCTTGCATGCCTTTCTATGCCCGTTACCATGTTTAGTAACAATTTTTTATAGCATCAGGTGCACAATTGCTTTGGATTATTTGTGGTTCTATTTAGAATCTTGCGAGATATATCATTTTAAGTGCAGTTTATTCCGGAATTTTGACACTTGCTTAGGTGTTCATTTTCTGTTCATGATATTGAAAATAGATGCTTAATTTAGTAATTATTTATCCGTCTGATGTGTCCGTGGGTTCTCAGGCAGATGTTTCATGCGCCTGATGATGGAACTTTCGCTTTGCATTGGCTATTGCATTCCGATGGTAATGAAGTCGGACCAAAGTGCTTCTGATAGGCTCTGTCGTGACATGTTTCATGTTTTTTCTGTTAAATCATCTGTTTAATCAGACTAGTGTTCCAGATCCTTTCAAGCTTTTTGAGTTTTTCACTTCTAAATAATTACTTCTATGAAAATCAATATCTAAATCATGGGTATTTTAGTTTCCCATAGTCAATCGGATACTCAAAGTATGCATATTTATCTAGAACATGAATTCTTTATGAGAAACGAATGAATTTTACCCCAATACAAGAAGATTATATGATTTATAAGTAAGATAATAGTATTTTGCTGATAACTTGTTTTTCGTGATGGATGTGTTTGTTGGGATCCAGTGATCATATTATCCATTATTTTATCTTTTAATGCATTATAATGTTTTGGCTTACAAGTGTATTTTTTGGATCAAACTTTTTGTTTGTTTATTTGTGGCAGTGTTTGGAGTAGCTGCTCAACATAATCATGCAATTTCAAAAGGTGATACAACTCCTATTGTAATTATGATCCCAGGACTAACAAGTGACTCAGCCTCTCCTATAAGAATATGGTGATATTTGACCATAGGAACCGTCATCGCTTATATTTCTAATTTATATCATTTACATTATTTTTATTTTATTTTATTTTTCTGCTTGTGCTGTAGTATTTGAAACATCGTCTATAACACGACGAAAAATGGATGGAATGATGTTATCAATATGAATAGATTTCTTTATCATGATATTTAAGTTCCTGGACTCCTTCTCGCACGGAATATACAATAGCAATGTTGCTTTTGCGCATAATACTAGTTTGCATCCTTGGATTTGTTGCAGGCCCCTTTTGTGGTTGCTATGTAACTTTTAATGTATTCTAGTTCTATTTTTAAGTGATCTCTACATAAATGCATGGAACTCTGATTGGAAGATCAAGTTTGAAGTGAAATTGCTCCTGAATTTAGAATGACGAGAAGTTTCAACATTGCATAATTTGCATAATTGCGTTTTTCTTTTTGCAGACTTATTATTATTATTATTATTATTATTATTATTATTATTATTATTATTATTATTAATAAGTGAAGATTAGATTTTTAATGTGTAATATGCCCGAAAAAGTCTTTTTTAACTACTACATATTTTCTTGCATAATTAAATCTTTTATTTTACTTGGAATTTCGATATTCCCAAATTGGTTCCAGGCGTATATCTTGAAGGGTTATCCAAAAGTTATATGACAGAGCTCTAACCATTGGTCTTCAAGGTTATGCACAACCGTATGTTGCATTTGCCTTCTTATGTGACTCTTTAACTAGGAACTATAGTTCTGTTCAATAATTTATCTTTAGGATTGAATGAGACAAAGTTTACGAACTTACACTTACTAAATGTTACTTGATTGTCCAATGCAGATATGAAACCCGCTATACTCGTCTTGCTAACTAGGATGGTATTAAAAAGGTTGATTTTATTTATATATTTTTTTCAATTGAATTTTCAATACTTAAGTTCTCTTCGTCGAAGGGGGACTATTAGCTGATTGTTCCTGTACTTTTTGTAGTTACGTTCTATTCGGGATTTCGATACTCATGCCACCTGTATTGTTGGAAACTATGAGGTGCCTCTCTCTTGAATTTTTTAATTTACTCTTTTTTTGTCTGAACTCTGTTATCCACTCTGTATCATTACTCATTGAAACATATATATATATATATATATATATATATATATATATATATATATTTCTGTAAAGACTGTGGATACATACTATAGACGATGTAGAGTTCTTTGTTTATTTATTTATTTATAAATATTTTAAGAATTAGCAAACACTTAGATTGTGTTTAGATGGGAGGTTTTTGGATTCAATCAACTTTTAGCTTCAATTTGTAAATGCCATCAACTTTTAATCATTCTTTTTTGCATTTTTTGATACGATAAATTACTTCCTCTATAACTTGAAGCTTTTGCACACACTTCCATTTAATCTCTTGTAATTATATATATTTTTTAACTACAGAGCAAGTAAAAATGTAGTCCTAACTACAACACAACACGGTGGGCATCTGGCAATCTTTGAAGGCATAGTGGGATCTCAACTGTGGTACTTTATTTTTTAGATCTCAACTAGTCAAATTTTCATCTTAGATAAGTCTTCTTTTTATTATTTTTTTTCTGTCTAATGTACGTAGTATATAAAAAAGTCAGACTCAATAGATATGTAACTTTAGAAAACATTATTTCACTTCCAGGTGATATGCTGCATATAATATAAAATGGTGGTTTATTTTAGTTAATACATGTACATACATGAAAAAAAAAATGTAGATCTTGATTACCCATTTTTAAGTGTGACAATTTCAAAATATCTAGCATCTAAAAAAAATGAAGATATGCCATCTTTCTTCAGGTGAGCTGTTAATGAATTTTAAAAAATGAAGATATGCCATTTTAGTTGGGAATGTGGATATTACGTTATGCATTGTATGTGGACTATAGTTCGTATAGGAATTACGGATAATTGGGAAAAGGTAATATAATTTCTATCTTTAACTATTTTATTGATAATTTGTATTTGTTATTGTGTTACAATATATGTCATGTATTTAATGATACCGAACGACTTCATCCAAATGACATTGAAGAAATTCAAAAACAATGGAGTAGATGTTTTTTTGAAATGAAGAATGAATTATTGGATGATTAGAATCGTGTGTTATTTTAGCATTGAATTTTGGAAGTGTATTAATTAGGCTGGTTTGTCATTTAGACTTGAGTATAAAACTAATTTGGTTTGATGGATTATTATTGGATTATGTTCTTACTTTTGTTTTCGGGTGAATTATTCGGTGTTATTTGCTTATTGTTTGGTGGGTTATATGAAATAAACCGATTACAAATTTCCAGGTGTGAATTACCTAAAATGTTAAAATTCAAAAAAAATAAAAAAATTCAGTAATTTTACATCGGTTACTAATAACCAATGTTAAAATAATTCTCTTAATTAACATCGTTCCTTTTAATAACTGATGTAAATATTTGTACTTTTGACATCGATTATAGTTGAACGATGTAAGTTGATTTAGAATTGCATCGGCTGTTAAATAACAGATGTGAAACTACCGACATCGGGTTATTCATTTCTACTCAGTTTCTATGTAACCTATATAGTACAGTCCAGTCTTACATCGGGTATTTAACTTTCACATCAGTTTCTAATGAAACGGATGTAGTATAGTCCATTCTTACATCCTTCTACAACCGATTTAAAAATTATGACATTAAACAACGCTCTAATCTACACCGGCTGATACACCGATGTCAATGGCTAAATATAACGGATGTAAAAGCTATTTTCTGTAGTAGTGTGTAAAAAAGACTTATAATTCTTTTATGCTTGATCAAAGCTAATGAACTATCAGATGACAAAGATGGTGAGCATAAAAGGGTCGGACGATCAGAGAGACGATGAATAAGTAAAAACAAAGAGACGACGACGATGATGAATACGACCAACATTACATGCCTTGTATAGTCCATCCTTCACAATCCCATAAGTTACGACACTCAGCTCAGCATGGTACATTTACATTTGTTTCACCTATAAACTCGAAAGCACAAAATCCTATGATGCCCATATTTTTTCTTTTTCATAGGGATAATAAAATATTTACAAAAAAATACTCATAAGGTTTGGCTTAATTACAAATTCTCCAGTTAATCACAAAATTATATTGTAAATACTTTTTTTTTTTAAATGATACAAACTCCCCTTATAACCAAATGGGTACTCCTCTCTTAAAGTCCTGTTCATAAAAGGAAACCAAACATTTAAAGATATTTTTTTTTGTAATTAACCTTTTATATTACAAACCACCAATCTTGTCAACCCCCCGCACTTGAAACACATTTCTTTGTTGCTGTTATGTGTGAGAATTGCATATTTTTATGCAGTGCGGAAAATTGTATCATTGTAAGTGTGGGAGTTCGCATATTGTTTTGTTCTGTCTATTTCCTGACTCATACGTAGATCTTCATGGTAAGTTATTTTGGATAATTTCTTTTATTTATCATGTAATAAACTTAATATTTTATTGGATGTATTCATTCTAATATTTCTTTTTGCCCTCAATCGTCTAACCGTCTTTCTCTTAATACAGTGAAAATGTAGGATTGTTAGCTTTGATGCGAGTCAAAACCCAAAGAGTAATTCAGATATCTGCAACTTTCCTTCTCTCCTTTTCAGTATTCGATCGTTTGTTACTTGAAATATATACCCTTCATTTATTACTTATGATTTTGTACTTTCTACTGGGTTTATTAAATAAATAATATATTTTTTATTCAAAATTGATAAAATAATACTTAAAAAAAAATTGAAAAAGTAGGGCACATTCTAGAAGGTAGGAATAATAACCGTTCTAGAATCTGAGCAGGAGGCCTTTCCCAATGGCGTCCGGCCCTACAGTACATTCTAGAAGGAAAACATAAATAACCGTTCTAGCATGTGAGGCTGAAATGAAAAAAAAATTAATTGACATTTTCACAAAATTAATAATTTCCTCATTTACAAATAAAAATAAAATAAATTTTAGTAAGAAATTAATAACTAAAAAATAAATAAATAAATTCTAATTTTCACTTAATTAATGATTTCTCACAAAATAAATAAACTAAGACTTTTTATTTCACATAATTAATTATTTTATATAAATTTTATTTTTCACATAATTAAGAGTTTTACACAAAATAAATCAAAAATATATAAATTATTAATTATGTAAAAAATTAAATTTTTTAATATGTCAATTGATTTATTTTGTGTAAAATTCTTAATTATATGAAAAATAAAATTTATATGAAATTATTAATTATGTGAAAAAAAGTCTTAATTTATTTATTTTGTGAGAAACATTAATTAAGTGAAAATTAGAGTTTATTCATTTCTTGTTTAGTTGTTAGTTATTTAATAAATTTATTTTATTTTTATTTGTAAATGAGAAAATTATTAATTTTGTGAAAATGTCAATTTTTTTTCATTTCAGCCTCACATTCCATAACGATTATTTATTTATACCTTATAGAATGTAATTTAGGGTCGGGACGCCACCGGAAAAGGCGTCCTGCTCAAATTCTAGAACGGTTTTTATTCCTACCTTCTATAATGTGAGCGGGACGCCTTTCCCAGTGGCGTCCCGCCCTACTTTTTCAATGTTTCTTTTAGTATTATTTTATCAATTTTGAATAAAAACATATTATTTATTTAATAAATCCATTTCTACTCATTGTAGAGTCTTCTGTTTAATTAATAAAAAGGAAAATTTGGAGTTGTTGCTACTTCAATTCCCCTCGTGATCGTTGAAGATTTGTATTGCGTCTTGTTCAGTGGCGGATTCATGACTAAATCTCAGCTAGGGCGATATTTATTTTGACCGACGATCACCATTAACCATTGACCGTTGACCAAGCATATTAATTAAAAAATATTACACTTTTTTTTAGAATTATATAAATGCAACAATAAGTAGAGAAAATTAATAACATGAATATATATAAATAAAAATAAAAAATGAATAATAAGAAAGTTACTTGGTACAATTTTACTTTGTACATTGCGACAACATTCTTCGAGGCTTCGTATTTTGAAAGCGCTTCAAGATTGTCTCATTCTCGATTTTCTTAAATATCTCTTTCTCCACATAGACCACCAAATTATCATTCAACTAACCATCACTTATTTTGTTGCGCAAGTTACTCTTAATTAGTTCATAGCAGAAAATGGCCTTTCGCACTTGCAGTTGCCACATGCAATACCAAAACCAAGCACAAGAGCCGATAAATCAACGGAAAATAACAACTCTTTCCAGTTTCAACCAACTTCTGACTAATTGAAGATATGTTACTGAGGTCAAAAAGCCCTTGTCATTTCTAACAAGCACAAGGAATTTGTCAAGTTGAGGTCAGAGTAACATGAGGTCTTCATCTGTGAAATGTGCTAGACATATCAATTTACTTGTATCGAAAGCTGCAAATGAATCTTGGAACAAGGCTGAGAAAACACGTTCGACGCATGAAAGTTTGGAATCTTACATTTTATCTCTGCAAGAATCTATCGGAAAGTCATATTCGACCATATTGACGCTCATAAACAAAGAGCTGCACCCTCAAATCATAACATTAGCTTCAGGGTAAAGTCAAGGTTTTCTTCTATCTCTCTCTCTTTTTTTAATGTGTGTGTAAATTACAATAACAAAAACAAAACACACCTAAGATGATTCTTGAAATGACTGGTTTTTGTTTGTATTGTTTTCAGACTAATGCACATGTGGCAAACGATGCATAATTGCCATCAAGTCCGGAACCATATTTCGCAGCATCTGAGTCATATATCAGCTGATCATTAGCAAAGCGTGTAGCCCACTACAGAGTCGCATCAAAGAAATTCAGTTAAAGAGCTTTCTTTGCCTGATCACAAGAATGATCAGGTTAATGCAATCTCTTGGGAATCAAGCATATAAGAAGGAATTTCGTCATATATAGTATCATTCTTTTTACCTCTTATACTAGAAAGTTGTTATTTTATGTAAGACTAATCTAGATTGGAGACAAAAATAACTATCTTGCATGATTTTTCACTTAAGATGTAAAAAAGGCTCAATAGAGTAGTAAATTGTAATTCTTGTCATTGAAGATGCCATTACTACACAAAAAGGAAGACCAAAATGTACAATTAGTCCATTAACTTGTGCAGTTGGGAATTTTAGTCCACCAAATATACGGGCGGCGATTTTAGTCCACTAATTTAAAAGAAGTCACACATTTAGTCCATTTCTGACCTGAAATTCGAATTTTGACCGAAAATTAGATTCTGACTCAATTTTTGGGGATTTTGATCGGCCAATATACCACATGTGTGCTGACTTAATTTTACTTTAATTATAAAAATTAATAATGCCACTTAGGTATTTACATAGGAGGTAAATAATAAAATTAAAAAAAAAAAAAAAGAAGAAGAAGAAGAAGACCGGGTCTCCGCCGCCGCTACTTTTCCATCTCTTCCCCATTTCTCTTCCACCAAGCTTGCCTCCACCAATTCGCCAATTCACCCTTTCCAATCCCTCAAACTGAATCGCTATGCCTGATTATTAAACGCCGCCCGCCGCTCCCTCCGCCCCAAGCGCCGCACCACCATCACCTTCCGCGGCCTGTGCTACGTCGTCGGAGACAACATCGACACCGACCAAATCATCCCCGCCGAATACCTAACCCTGGTCCCCTCCAACCCGGACAAGTACGAGAAACTCGGGTCCCACGCCCTTGTCGGGTTGCCCGCCTCATACCAAACCCGATTTGTGGAACCGGGTGCGACGAGAACCAACTACACCATCGTGATCGGCGGCGATAACTTCGGTTGCGGCTCGTCCCGCGAGCACGCCCCCGTGGCGCTGGGCGCGTCTGGTGTGGCGGCTATGGTGGGCCGAGTCTTATGCTCGGATCTTCTTCAGGAACTCGGTGGCGACGGGAGAGGTTTATCCCCTGGAGTCAGAGGGGAGGCTGTGAGAGGAGTGTAGGACCGGGGATGTTGTTACGATTGAGCTGGGTGAGAGTGATGATTGTAAGCTGATGAACCACACGAGTGGGAAAGAGTATAGGTTGAAGGCAATTGGGGATGCTGGCCCTGTCATTGAGGCTGGTGGCATTTTTAATTATGCCAGAAAGGCTGGGATGATCCCTTCCCTTCCCGATTAGACTAGATTTATATATGGTGTGGTTTTGCTGTTTGTTGAAGCGGAATAATATACTGTTTGTTATGATCTATGACTTTTTTTTTCTCTTTTTTTTTGTTTTTATTTTATTATTTACCTCCAATGTAAATACCGGAAATTTATTAGGTGGACCTGTGTGCACCTTGTTAGGTGCACTCTGTTTTACGTGATGATATCTGATAGTTATACGTGATGATATATGGTAGTTATACGTGATGATATGTGTCAAAAATTTAGAGTTTAGGGTTTACTTTTCCATTTTAGGGTTTAGTTATACATTTTAGGTTTAATTTTCCATTTTTAGGGTTTAATATTTCATTTTAAGGTTTAATTTTTTATTTTTTTAATTTAATTTTCCATTTTATTTCTATCATTCTGCCATATATGCGATAGAAATTTAGGATTTAGAGTTTAATATTCAATTTCAGGGTTTAGTTTTTTATTTTAGGGATTAATTTTCCATTTTTAGGGTTTAATTTTTTTTTTTAGGTTTATTTTTTTAATTTTAGGAATTTAAATTTTAGATTTAGAGTTTCAATTACTTGTGATGATATGTACCAGTTATATGTGATGATATGTACCAGTTATATGTGATGATATGTATCTATTATATGTGATGATATGTACCAGTTATATACGATGATAAATTAAATTACAGGTGCACCTTATAAGGTGCACCTTGGTCCATGGTATACTGTCCCGTAAATACCTACATGGCATTATTAATTTTTATAATTAAAATAAAATTAAGTCAGCACATATGTGGCATGTTGGCCGATCAAAATCCCCAAAAATCGGGTCAAAATCTAATTTCCGGCCAAAATTCGAATTTCAGGTCAGAAATGGACTAAATGTGCGACTTCTTTTAAATTAGTGGACTAAAATCGCCACCCATGTATTTGGTGGACTAATATTCCCAATTGCACAAAGTTAATGAACTAATTCTGCATTATGGCCCAAAAAGAAACATGCAAGGTCTCCTCTGTGATTCTGGTATGTATCCACTTGCTTTCATCTTTCTTGTTACTGATAATTGATTTTTTTCTCCACCATGGTTATTTATTTTATTGGGCTGGCAATTTCTAGCAATGATCCCATATCCAGAACCTTATCTTAGTATGCACCAGCAACGGCGGCTCTGAGCTCTTGGAATTGAGTGGTGTCCATCGTCATTGAGATTCTTTATGGGTGTAGATTTCAGTCTCGACCCGGATTATCACATGCGTCCCATACTAGACCTGGATACACTAATTGATCCGCTGCATGAGTTTGTTGATGCAATGGACTGGGAACAAGAAATTCAGATACACAGTGATAATTAGGGGTGTGCAACCAGTTCGGACTGATAGATCGGAAATTTGAAAATGCTTGGACAGGAGACCAGATCAGACCGGAATTTACGGTTCCGGTTCGGACCGGTAGACCAGGATTTTTGAAACTCTTGGACCGGAGACCGGACTGGGACCAAAAATCCCGATCCGGTCAAAACTGGTTTGGACCGGTTTTTTGATTTTTTTTTGAATTCTTTTTTGGAAAATCGGTCAAATTCCGGTTCGAAGCGAAAAATTATGGGTTTGGACCGGAACGAAATCCGAAACACTCCATTTTTATGGACCATAGACTGGACCGGATTATCACCAGTCCGATCTGGACTAGGTTTGCACACCCCTAGTGATGATAATGATTGATACTATCACATAACAAAGGATTACTCATCTGGAAGTGAGCAACTGAGTTTGAATTCTGACTCTGATAAGCCAGAGTGTAGTTCTGGAAACAGTGAAGATGATGACTCACACAGAGATAGCCTTCGCAGATCAAACAGAAGGAAGCAAAAGGTAGATTGTTATGTTCCGTTTATTATTATTATTATTATTATTATTATTATTATTAAGTGAAGCTTAGATTTTTAATGTGTAATATGCCCCAAAAGTCCTTCTTAACTACTACATATTTTCTTGCATAATTAAATCTTTTATTTTAATTGGAATTTCAACATTCCCAAATTGGTTCCAGGCTTATATCTCGAAGGGTTATCCAAAAGTTATATGACAGAGCTCTAACCATTGGTCTTCAAGGTTATGCACAACCGTATGTTGCATTTGCCTTCTTATGTGACTCTTTAACTAGGAACTATAGTTCTGTTCGAAAATTTGTTTTTAGGATTGAATGAGACAAAGATTTACGAACTTACACTTACTAAATGTTACTTGATTGTCCAATGCAGACATGAAACCCGCTATACTCGTCTTGCTAACTGGGATGGTATTAAAAAGGTTGATTTTCTTTATATATTTTTTTCAACTGAATCTTCAATACTTAAGTTCTCTTCGTCGAAGGGGGACTATTAGCTGATTGTTCTAGTACAATTTGTAGTCACGTTCTATTCGGGATTTCGATACTCATGCCACATGTATTGTTGGAAACTATGAGGTGCCTCTCTCTTGAATTTTTTAATTTACTCTTTTTTTATCCAAACTCTATTATCCACGCTGTGTCATTACTCATTGAAACATATTTTTTTTTTTCTGTAAAGACTTTGAATACATACTATAGACGATGTAGCAGTTCTTCATTTATCGGACAAGTTTAAGTTTCACTATTCTGCATTAGTGCATTAGATGATCCGCTCTGCTCTAGAGAAGTCATTCCTTGGCACTACAAAAAAATTGCAATTTTCCGAGGGTAAAATCGAGGGTCTCATATTCCCTCGGAAAAAACCGAGGGTAGATCAAAGCCCTCGGTATTTTCCGAGGGAATCTGAACCCCTCGGTTTTCCCCTCAGAAATCAGACGCCAATTTTAACCTCCAAAATTACCGAAGGTAATACCGAGGGATTTTCGAGGGGAATTTTTTCCGAGGACCAAAGCCCCTCGAAAAATCGAGGGTCGGAAATACCCTCGGTTTTCTGAAACATAAAAAAATTCAAAAAATAAAATTATTTTCGAAAAACCGAGGGGAACAATAACCCCTCGGAAAAAATCGAGGGTTGACACAGACCCTCGAAATTATTTTGCAATAAAAAAATAAAAAATTAAAATTATTTTCGAAAAAACCGAGGGTTCACTTTACCCTCGGAAATTTCCGAGGGGAGCCCAGGACCCTCGAAAATTCCCGAGGGTGAGGCGACCCTAGGTTTATTAAAAAGAATAAGAAAAAATAGGAAAAAAATAGAAAAAAATAGAAAAATCAAAAAAATGGAACAACTCCTATCATCTCGGGCACGTGGGGAGGTTTTGGACCAATTTCGGTCGAAAAATATGAACGAGCATGTGCGTATCCACACGTTTCGTGCAATTCGACCAAACAATAGAGATACGCTCGATCGATCAAGTCGTTCGTTTGGAAACGCGAAGTGACGAGGCGTCGTGATCTTGACGAGGGGGTGGGGTGCCTCTCGTAATCCCGGAATATCGAGGGTCGGTCGTACCTCGTTTCGTGCGCGTTTCCTATTTTTTTTGAATTTGTAAATAAAAAATCAAAAAACACTTAGAAAAATAGAAAATTAGCAAAAAGTAGAAAAAAAATGCCAAATATTCACAAAAAAGGCGGGGAGGGGTGCGTCTCGTCGTCGTGGATCCACGGGGGTCGGTCGGCAGTCGTTCCATGCGCGTTTCGTATTTTTTTCCTATTTTTTACTAAATAAAAAATTGAAAAAAATACCCTAGAGAAAATTAGAAAATAGTAAAAAATAGGAGAAAACCCCAAAATTCACAAACGGGGCGGGGAGGGGTGCGTCCGGCTGTACGGTCTCGCGTCGTTCCGTCTCGTTTTCTATTTTTTTTCTTATTTTTCTTTATTTTCGAAAAAATCGAGGGTTCACTTTACCCTCGGAAATTTCTGAGGGGAGCCCAGGACCCTCGGAAATTTCCGAGGGTGAGGCGACCCTCGGTTTATTAAAAAAAATAAGAAAAAATAGGAAAAAAATAGAAAAAAATAGAAAAATCGAAAAAATGGAACAACTCATATCATCTCGGGCACGTGGGGAGGTTTTGGACCAATTTCGGTCGAAAAATATGAACGAGCATGTGCGTATCCACACGTTTCGTGCAATTCGACCAAACAACAGAGATACGCTCGATCGATGAAGTCGTTTGTTTGGAAACGCGAAGCGACGAGTCGTCGTGATCTTGACGAGGGGGGGGGGGTGCGTCTCGTGATCCCGGAATATCGAGGGTCGGTCGTGCCTCGTTTCGTGCGCGTTTGCTATTTTTTTTGAATTTTAAAAAAAAATCGAAAAAACCCTTAGAAAAATAGAAAATTAGCAAAAAATAGAAAAAAAACGCCAAATATTCACGAAAAAGGCGGGGAGGGGTGCGTCTCGGCGTCGTGGATCCACGGGGGTCGGTCGGCGGTCGTTCCGTGCGCGTTTCGTATTTTTTTCCTATTTTTTACTAAATAAAAAATTGAAAAAATACCCTAGAGAAAATTAGAAAAATAGTAAAAAATAGGAGAAAACCCCAAAAATTCACAAACGGGGCGGGGAGGGGTGCGTCTCGGCGTCGTGGATCCACGGGGGTCGGTCGGCGGTCGTTCCGTGCTCGTTTTCTATTTTTTTTCTTATTTTTCTTTATTTTCGAAAAAACCGAGGGTCTTCATTACCCTCGGAATTTTCCGAGGGTCATGGGCTCCCCTCGGAAATTTCCGAGGGTAAGGCGACCCTCGGTTTATAAAAAAAAAGGAAAAACCGAGGGGGCTCATTCCCCTCGGTTTTCCGAGGGTCTATGACCCTCGGAATTTAGCCTAATTAAATTTGCGGGCAGCCTCTCCTCTCTGCGCCGCTGAAACAGAAAGAAAGAAAAGGAAAACGAAGAAGAAAGAAAAGAGAAGGAAGAAGAGAGAAGACGACCGCCTTCGCCACTCTACAACCGCCGCCGCCGCCTTCGCCACTCTCGCCACTTCGCCGCCGCCGGACTTCGCCACGCTCCAGCCGCCGCCTTCTCTTCTCTCCTCCATTCGCCAGCCGCCGACTTCCCCACTCTCCGCCACCGCCGCAT
The DNA here is from genome assembly GCA_014905375.1 of Phtheirospermum japonicum. NCBI lineage: Eukaryota > Viridiplantae > Streptophyta > Magnoliopsida > Lamiales > Orobanchaceae > Phtheirospermum > Phtheirospermum japonicum. Next base: position 2,626,219 of record BMAC01000027.1, on the reverse strand, counting down.
TCGCCAGTCGCCGCCACCGCCGCCATTCGCCAGCCGCCGACGTCCGCCAGCTTCTCCTTCAAGGTAAGTTCTTTGTTTTTTTTATTATAATTTTTTGTATTTTCATTGAATTTATTAATTTAAATTTTAATTTATAATTATATTTTGTATATTATTTGTATGTATTTGTTTGTTGTTGTTTATGAAATTATAATTTTGAACTAGGATTCAATTTAGGGTTAATTTTCAAGATTAGGGTTTAGATTAGGGTTTAGGGTTAATTTTTCAAAATTAGAGTTCAATTTAGGATTAATCAAGTAATTAGGGTTCAATTTAGGATTAATTACATAATTGAGGTTCAATTTAGGATTAATTATAAAATTAGGGTTCAATTTAGGAATAATTACAAAATTGGGGTTCAATTTAGGAATAATTTTATAATTAGGGTTTAATTTAGAAATAATTAAGTAATTAGGGTTCAATTTAGGATTACTCACAAAACTGATGTTCAATTTAGGACTACTTACAAAATTGATGTTCAATTTAAGAATAATTACAAAATTAGAGTTCAATTTAGGATTAATTACAAAATTAGGGTTCAATTCAGGAATAATTACCAAATTAGAGTTCAATTTAGGATTAATCAAGTAATTAGGGTTCAATTAGGTTCCGTTATGCAATTTCATTTAAATTGTTCGTGATAGTGGTGGTGAAATACCGTGGTGATCGGTACATTCATGTTAATTTCATGTTTTTTACGGTTTATTGTTAAACCGTTAATGTGATTGTTTGATGTTGTGATTGGTTTGGGGTGACGTCGGAGATGACGTGGTGTACGGCGCCGGCCGGGAGGTTTCGTCCCTCCAATAATGGTTTTCAAAATTATTTTAAAAAAGGACGGTGGATGGAGAGAAACTGTGCAGCCGAGTATGATTATTACGACCGTCTCGTAGAAATTGTGCAGCTTGAATACACCAGCTGGATGGAGAGAAACACACTATTGTTCAAGTGCGAATGGTTTGATCCAACTCCTACAGGCACAAAAGTTCATCCAAATTATAAGCTAGTCGATATCAATCATAAGCGCAGGTTCAATCGATATGAACCTTTCATACTTGCTTCTCAAGCTGTACAAGTGTACTATTGTGCGTACCCAAGTTTGAGACGAGACAAGATTGATTGGTGGGTAACGCGTAAAATTAAGGCGAGATCAAATGTTGAATTTATCGAACCTCTACCAGAAGAATCATTTCAAGAGGAAGCTGCAGATACACGTAATCCGATTCAACTCGACGATGTCGATTTTCAGTTTCACGACCCCAATGACTCTTACGTGGATGAACTTGGTGACGAGACAAATGATGATGCAGAAGAAGAGTTACTCACCGATCAAGATACAGACGAAGATGAGTTTGATGATAACATTAATAGTGAAAGTGATTAGTTTGTTTGAAATATATGTAATGAGCTCTGGAGGTAATTGATTCTGTTATATATTTTCTTATTAAATTAGAA
>BMAC01000027.1:2603344-2624476 GCA_014905375.1 Phtheirospermum japonicum | reverse complement strand
CTATTTCTTTTTAAAAACTTATTTCTTTCATGTTTGGATTTTATTAAAACGTTTGATATATAAATATGCACTTGTGTTCTGTAAAATGCTCGTATTATTATTTAATAATTTTATCAGATGCCGAGAGGTCGACGTTTCCAGCAGTATTGGTCGATCCGATATGGGTTCGGCTAATCACCGTTTAGCTGATTTCGAGGATGACTACGTGGGTCTCGGTGCTGATCATTCAGCGCCGACGCTGGATACACCCACACATACACCGACACCGACATCACACATACCGCTACATACACCGTCTGATGCGAGTACATCGCGACGGCAGCTGATCCCACCCACAGGGGGGGGGGGGGGGGGGGGGATTCTGGTTCATATTTTTTTTACTTATAATAGATAATTTATAACACATTATATATCATGCATCTCAACTAGGGCTTGGACGGTCGAGTGGGAGAAGCCCGAGAATAAGGCCAGATCCGAGCAGTGCAGCAAGAACAGGAAGAGCGAGCGTGCTGGGCCGGGTACCGGGATGTCGAAGTACAGGGGGGGAGCTAGATCTAATATCGATTATGCTCTGGATATCGTAAGTAATTTTGGAATATAATAATATATTATCTATTTATTTAATTGTAATGTTAATTATTTCAAAATTCTATTTCGATACAGGAGTGGGAGACGGGTGAGCCGGCCAAGGCGCACCAAGTCTTTGTACGTACGCACATGAAGGACGACGGCTCGTGGATCGATGCGAGATCCAGTACTGTTAACGTGAGTCTCTTTGTTATTTTTAACTTGTTTTTTGGTTTTAATGTAAAATTTACTAACGAGTTGTATTTCAGGAGGAGTACGAGCGAAACCTAGAGAGGGCACGCCCGTCTTCCCAGGATGCCAGCACCGAGGTTGACTCTGATCGCGTTTTCTTCGACGTTGTCGGGTCGCAGAAGGGAAAGATCTACGGCACCGACTCGTTCGGGAAGGCGTTCGCTGCTGCAAAGGGTTTCCTCAAAGGCAGATCTTCTTCCACCTCCTCTCAGTCTGATCGGACGCAGGTCAGAGAGCTCGAGGCACAGCTCCGGGCGCAGAGAGAGGAGTTGGAGGCCACCAGACGATCTCAGGAGGCGGAGCTCGAGCAGATCCAGCAGCGATATGTCGATTCTGAGCGACGACGTGAGGAGGAGCGTGAGGTGCAGCGTCAGCAGCAGGAGGCATTTGAGGAGCAGCGCTGGCAGCAGGAGGCATTTCAGGCGCAGGTGAATGCCCAGATGGCCACGCTGTATGCTCGTTTGCAGCAGCCCCCCCTAGGATATTTTGATTTATATAAATTTTGTTACTGTGTCGAACGGATGTAATAATTCTAAAATTTAAAATATTTTTATGATAATTGGTTTATTAATTTGTATGTTCTTTAATGATATTTTTCAATTTTTTGGGGATTTTTAAATAAACAGGAATTAAATTTAAAATTTGAAAAATTAAAAAAAAAAAACCCGAGGGTTTCAGGACCCTCGGAAAACCGAGGTTTCAAGACCCTCGGAAAACCGAGGGTTTCCAGACCCTCGATTTTTCGAGGGTTCAAGACCCTCTATTTTTCGAGGGAAAAGTGCCCTCAGTTTTCCGAGGGCACACGACTGGAATTAATCGAGGGGAGTGACCCTCGGTTTTCCTCACGGAAATATTTTTCGAGGGAATTATTCCCTAGAAAAATTTTACCGAGGACAGTTTTTCCGAGGGAACGTTTCCCTCGATTTCTCCAAAAACCGAGGGAATTTTCATAAAAACCGAGGGAAAAATCCCTCGGAAAATTGTTTTTTTTTTGTAGTGTGGGATGAATGCCGGTATTATTATTATTATTATTATTATTATTTCTTTAGTTTATTTATTTATTTTTAAATCTTTTGAGAATTAGCAAACACTTAGATTGTGTTTGGATGTAAGGTTTTTGGATTCAATCAACTTTGAGCTTCAATTTGTAAACGCCATCAACTTTTATTCGTTTTTTTTTGCATTTCTGATACGATAAATTACTTTCTCTAAAACTTGAAGTTATTGCATACACTTCCATTTAACCTCTTGTAATTATATATATCTTTTAACTGCAGAGCAAGTAAAAGTATACTCCTAGCTGCAACACAACACGGTGGACATCTTGCATTCTTTGAAGGCATAGTGGGATCTCAACTGTGGTACTTTATTTCCTAGATCTCAACTTGTCAAATTTTCATCTTAGATAGGTTTTCTTTTTATTTTTTCTCTGACTAATGCACGTAGTATATAAAAAAGTCAGACTTAATAGGTATGTAACTTTAGAAAACATTATTTCACTTTCAGGTGATATGCTGCTTATAAATATAAAATGGTGGTTTATTTTAGTTAATACATACATACATGAAAAAAAACGTTGATCTTGATTACCCATTTTTAAGTGCGACAATTTCAAAATATCTAGCATCTAAAAAAAAAATGAAGATATGCCATCTTTCTTCATGTGGGTGAGAGCTGTTAATGAATCTAAAAAATGAAGATATGCCATTTTAGTTGGGAATGTGGATATTACGCTATGCATTGGATGTGGACCATAGTTCGAGTAGGAATTACAGACAACTAGGAAGAGGTAATATAATTTGTATCTTTAACTATTTTATTTGTAATTTATATTTGTTATTGTGTTACAATATACGTTACAGATATTTTATGATACCGAACGACTTCATCCAAATGATATCGGAAACAATGGACAAGATGTTTTTTTTGAAATGACGAATGGATTATTAGATGATTAGAATCGTGTGTTATTTTAGCACTGAATTTTGGAAGTGTATTATAGGTTGATTCTTGTCATTTAGACTCGAGATGTGACTTGGATTTGAAACTAGTACTTAGTGTAGACCATACGTATTTCATTTTCCGAATTATTGTTTTAATGAATTTTATCTTGTATAGTCCGGGTTGAGTATGAAACTAATTTGGTTGGATGGATTATTATAGAATTATGTTCTTGCATTTGTTTTCAGGTGAATTGTTCGGTGTTATTTGATTATTGTTTGGTGGGGTTATGTGAAATAAAATGGTAAATAACTAAAAAATAAAAAAAAACCTAAAAAGGTAAAATTAAAAAAAACAGTAATTTAACATCAGTTACTAATAACCGATGTTAAAAATTATCTTTACATCATTCATATTAATAACCGATGTAGATATTTGTACTTTTGACATCAGTTATATAGTTGAACGATGTAAGTTGATTCAGAATTGCATCGGCTGTTACATAACGGATGTAAAATTACCCTTTACATCGGTTTATTCATTATATACATCAGTTTCTCTAGAAACTGATGTAGTCAAGTCCGGTCTTACATCGGGTGTTTAATGTTTTTACATCGGTTTCTAATGAAACAGATGTATTAGAGTCCAATCTTACATCCGTTCTAAAACCGATGTAAAAATTGTGGCATTTAACAAGGCTCTAATCTACATCGGTGATGTCAATGGCTATGTAAAAGCTCTTTTCTGTAGTAGTGTGTAAAAAAGACTTTAATTCTTTTATGCTTGATGAAAGCTAATGAACTATCAGATGACAAAGATGGTGAGCATAAAAGGGTTGGACGATCAGATAGACGATGAGTAAGTAAAAACAAAGAGACAACGATGATGATTAATACGATCAACATTACATGCCTTCTATAGTCCATCCTTCACAATCCCATAAGCTACGACACTCAGCTCAGCATGGTACATTTACATTTGTTTCATCTATAAATTCGAAAGCACAAAATCCTATGATGCCCATATTTTTTCTTTTTCATAGGGATATTAAAATAATTACAAAAAAATACTCATAAGGTTTGGCTTAATTACAAATTCTCCAGTTATATCACAAAATTATATTGTAAATACTTTTTTTTTTATTGATACTTATAACCAAATGGGTACTCCTCTCTTAAGGTCTTGTTCATAAAAGGAAACTAAACATTTAAAGATATTTTTTTTTGTAATTAACCTTTTATATTACAAACCACCAATCTTGTCAACCCCCTGCACTTGAAACACATGCTAATCTAATTTATTTGTTGCTGTTATGTGTGAGAATTGCATATTTTTATGCAGTGCGGAAAATTGTATCATTGTAAGTGTGATTTATATGGTGTACAAGTTTGGGAACTTGTCAAGTTGAGGACTAACATGAGTTCTTCATCTGTGAAGTCCCTAGGGTAGAAATGTGGTAGATGTAGCAATTTACTAGTATCGAAAGCGGGAAATGAATCTTTTGGACCAAGGCTGAGAAAACACGTTTGATGCATGAAAGTTTGGAATCTTACATTTTTCCTCTGCAAGAATCAGTCTTGTAAAATTAGAAGGTCTATGGTTTTAAAAATAAGTCTCAGTTTTACGATGTTGATAACCAATGTTAACCAACATTAATTAACAACATCGACCAGAGTAAAGATAATATATGCAGCGGAATAAATAATAAGAACACGATTTAACAAAATTCAGTTCACAAGTAAATACTTGTGAACTTGGGTGTACAAACCCAAAAACTATATTACTTTCACTTCACGTTCAATACAAAATATAAAGTAATATATGAAAACTAAATATCAAGAAACTTGATACTAAATACTTGTTGCCGGAATGGCAAGATCTTCTCCGTTGGTCACGCAACTTCAAAGATCTTGTTTATCACGATCGTTGGCTCCAAGTAATTTTCTTCTTCGTGTTCTTCTTCTTTTCTTGTGCGTCTGATGTCGAGCCTTGCGTCTTCAAGAAATTCCGTGCGTCTTGATCTCTAAAAACCATCCCTAAGTATTAGGAGTTCTTGTGTCTTAAATAGACAAACAAGAATCCTAAACTTGGTAAAATCCTAAAAACAATCTAGGAATCATTAAAGTCTTGTACAGTGTAAGGAGGCGAAGTATACTCAGTAGCAGTTGAGCTGGGAGAAACTTGGACCTTTGCTAGGTGGGAGAGACATTGTCTTTCGTCAGGCTAGGTCTCCTGTCGGCCTTATGTACAAGCTGCTTCCGGCGAGTAAACCTCTTCTTCTCCGACAGACTGGGAGCCGAAGCAGACGGCGGCACATCTCCGGCAATCGAAGCAGTAGGCACAAAGTCATGATCATCAGGGTCAGACTCCACAATAACATCCTCTTGGAGACTCATGTGTTCGATAGGCACGTGGCGACGCGGACCAGCTTTGCCTTTTGGGACCGCGGGCGGCACAACGCCGGGCAGTATGTTGCGCAAGCGCCTAGACCGCTTCAAGGTTGGGTTCCCCACCCGGCCAAAGTCTCAGCCACAAAAGCTAAATTTGGGGGATTATCGACGTCAATTTCGTTCCCGGGCTATCCAGGGAACACTTGAGCAACCGGTGTAGCATCGACCGGTGATGGAACAGGCACGGCAGCGAGAGAAACAGGCGCAGGCGATTATGGTGGCGATGTTGATAGTGGTGGGTTTGAAGAACTACCACCACCAATCTCGTCACGAATATCAAGGCCACCAATTTTCGGGAACGGCAGCGGAACCTTTTCGCCGGAGCGGCGAACCTCTTCAGGCAGCACTGGGACAGACGGCGGTGGAGAGCTAGACATTCTGCAAAATTTCACAAAAACACACAACCAAGACACAAGAATTCGAGAGAATTTGAGAGGAGTAAGGAGTCTGAGAGTTTTAATTCGGAAGGAGTTTTGAAATTGTGAGCAAACGGTAAAAAGAAGATCAGCTTTTTATCCCCCCAAAAAGTGACCATTGCACACAAGGAGAGAGAAGGTAAATAGAAGGAAAATTCCCAAAAAAAAATCTGGCCGAATTTATACTTTAAGACCACGATTTTTGTTTCCATGCTAAAAGCGCCACTCCCCCTAGAATTAGGCTACGTGAACACACAACTTATCCCACTATCTCTTTCCATAATCCTTTTTTTTAAAAATAAAATTGCACTACTTAATCTACAAAATAGGCCGAAAATACAACGCTGATTTTAATGAACCATCAGCACAGTTGTACCTATCTTGTGCAATGTTAATTTTCACTCACCAAATTCACCTCATTATTACCTATCCAACCGTTCGATTATAACTCCACTGAAACACTTGGTTAGCTCAATTCAAAACAAAATCAAGAGATTTCAAGCAAGACAAAAACACAAGAAACAAAACGCACAGCAAGATGGCATCTTCACAAAGTATGAATGACTTATGGGATGCCTAAAATTTATGACCTAAAAGGTTAAAACGGAACACATAATGATTTCAGTGTTTTGATCCAATGTTGCTTTTTATTACTAACAACATTATAAACCAACATTGCCATAGGTGAAGTCAATGGAAACTTGCCACTTGACCCAAGTTAATGACTACGTCAAAATCTCTCAAGAAGGCGATTTTTAAAGATTGGAGCATTTTGAGTCCAGATTTTCTTCATCCTTGAAGGGATTTAAATCTTTTAATCTTCAGCAATTGCTGTTAAACACCTCTTGTTTTTGYACCTGGGAGAAAACCAGTTTCTGCGGGCAAGTCCCACAATCACCTAATTTCGAAGAGGTTGGTCCTTTTTGTCATTACTTTTATTGCAACAGAGGACTTTATTTCACTTTCAAAAAAACTCAATGCATTAGTATAATGTATGAAAAGAAAGGTAAAAATGCATGCAAAATTATACAGATGTTGTGACTGATGTTGATAAGTAGTGTCACAACATCACAACCAACATTGGTTAGACAATGCACATACCGAGATCTCTTCTCAAACGAGAGAAGGTCTCGTAATCTAATGCCTTTGTGAAGATGTCAGCCAGCTGATTATCAGTTCCAATYTGTTCAAGGCTAACAATCTTCCTCTCAACTAGGTCTCGAATAAAGTGGTACCTTATGTCAATGTGTTTGATTCGAGAATGCTGGACTGGATTTTTGGAGATGTCAATGGCACTGGAATTGTCACACAACACCGTCAAGATACTACTGTGCAGACCGTAGTCTTCATTCATTTGGTTCATCCACAGTAATTTTGTGCATGCACTTCCAGCTGCAATGTACTCGGCTTCAGCTGTAGAAAGAGAAATACAATTTTGCTTTTTGCTGTACCAAGATATTAGATTATTACCCAGAAAAAAACATCCTCCAGTAGTACTCTTCCTATCTACTACATCCCCAGCCCAGTCTGAATCAGTGTATTCTAAAAGTTCAGTACCAGTATCTTTTGTATACCACACACCTAGTTCAGTTGTACCAGCAATGTACCTAATAATTTTTTTAACAGCTTTCAAGTGTGACTCTTTTGGATTAGACTGATATCTAGCACATAAGCACACACTATACATAATATCTGGTCTACTTGCTGTCAAATACAACAAACTCCCTATCATACTTCTATACATGGTGTTACCAACACCCTTACCAACATCGTCTCTTGACAGCTTCACATTCTTGCCCAGTGGCATTTTCTTGACAGTTTCACCCTCTAACCCAAACTTTTTTACTAAGTTCTTTGCATATTTAGTCTGGGAAAGAAAAATACCGTCATTAAGCTGTTTAATTTGTAACCCAAGGAAGTACGAGAGGTTACCTTCCATGCTCATTTCGAACGTATCAGACATTCGAGTGACAAACTCCTTGACCATCTGCTTGTTAGTGGATCCAAAAATAATACCGTCTACATAAATTTGGACGATTAAGATGTGCTTGTTGGATTTAAGAAGAAACAAAGTTTATCAACTTCCCCTCATCTAAAGTTCAAATAAAGCAAATGTTGAGTTAGCCTTTCATACCAAGCTCTAGGAGCTTGTTTTAAACCATAAAGGGCCTTTTTCAATTTTAAAACAAAATCAGGTTTTTGAGGATCCACAAATCCTTTAGGCTGCTCAACATATACTTCTTCACTTAAGACCCCATTCAAAAAGGCACTCTTAATGTCCATTTGATGCAACGAAATTTTCATATTACAAGCAACAGAAAGTAAAAGTCTTACCGACTCAATTCGAGCAACAGGGGCAAATGTCTCATCAAAATCAATTCCTTCAATTTGCGTATACCCTTGTGCGACAAGTCGAGCTTTATTCCTCACAATGTTGCCTTCTTCATCAGTCTTGTTCTTGAATATCCACTTGGTCCCTGTCACGTGAGCATTTTCTGGCCGTGGAACAAGATCCCACACATCATTCTTGGCGAATTGGTCCATCTCCTCTTGCATAGCCCGAATCCAGAACTCATCCTTGAGTGCATCCTCCACGCGCTTGGGCTCTATTTCAGAAAGATACAAAGACTCACGAATCTTAGAACAATTAGTAGACAAACATACATACCTGACCATTTCCTTGAAATTTATTTGTCTTCGTCTTGTAATTCTTTCATCCATATCACCAATGATTTGGCCCACGGGGTGGTTTTTCTAGATTCTGGATGGAATGTCCCTCTGATGAAGATCAATGGAATCTGCTGGATCTTCTTTCTCTGAATCAGAATCAGATTTAGCAACTTGGCTCGATGTTGGTACCGATGTTGGTATCCCAGTATCAACATGGTTATCAACATCACTCACGTCTCTGAGTTCAGCATATGCATCTTTGTTCTCAATACCTGCACCATCAGCTGAAGTAGGAGTGACACTACCTTGAGGGTTTTGATCATAAACCAGATCATTATCCTCGGCAGGCTTGACTCCGCTCGTTAGATCATCGAACTTAACATTTACTGACTCAAACATACTTCGAGTTCGAAGGTTAAACAACCTATATGCATGACTATTTTGGGAATAACCCATGAAAATGCACCTATCACTTTTTGAGTCAAGTTTAGCAAGATGATTTCTATCGTTAAGCACATAGCAAGTACATCCAAAAACATGAAAATAGCTCAAGTTTGGTTTCTTCCCAATCAACAGTTCGTAGGGAGTTGCACATGAACCTGGTCTAAAATAAGCCCTATTCGTGATATGACATGCAGTGTTCATTGCTTCAGCCCAAAATCGTTTAGCTATCCCATTAGAAATGAGCATAGTTCTAGTCATCTCTGCTAGAGTTCTATTCTTATGTTCAGCTACGCCATTTTGTTGAGGGGTAATTGGAGAAGAAAATTCATGACTAATACCCTCAGAAGTGCAGTACTTCAGAAAAGATGCGTTTTCAAATTCCTTTCCGTGATCAGTTCTTATCCTACCAATTCTCACATTGAACCTTACACATAGCTTCTTTACAAGTTTTTTGAAGGCTTCAAACATTTCAGATTTTTCTTTCAGAAATTCTACCCATGTAAACCTAGAAAAATCATCTACAATTACGAAAACATACCTCTTTCCACCAAGGCTCTCAACCTCAAGTGGTCCCATGAGATCCATGTGTAGCAACTCAAAGCAAGATGATGTAGTGAGACTTTGTTGGACTGGATGAGGTACTCTTACCTGTTTTCCTTTCCGGCATGCCTCGCACACCGGAATAATCTTGGTGTTGAGCTTAGGCAGCCCACTCACAGCTTCTTCCTTGACCAACCTGTCCATCATCTTGTAATTTACATGTCCAAGCTTTTGATGCCATAGTTCTGCATCACTAAATTGGGACAACCTGCAAAAGGCATCACTATGAATTTGGTAGCAATTATCTGAAGTTCTTTTCCTGGTGAGAATACACGATCCATCCTCCTCATAAACTTCACACTTTTCACGGTTGAATTTCACGCTGAATCCTCCGTCGCACAATTGACTTATGCTGATCAAATTTGCAGTAAGTCATTCTACTAGCAACACATTTCCCAGTGTTACAACGGCAGGAACGTGGAGAGTCCCTTGGCCAACAATTTGGCCATTTGCACCTCCTCCATACTTCACTTTTCCTCCTCTAAATCTGACAATGTTGGAAAGCAATTCTTCTGAGCCTGTCATATGCTTCGAGCATCCACTATCAAAATACCAGGCTCCAGGGACAAGAGACTTCAGAGAGGTATAGATCATATTGCACTTGACGCTGTTTTTCTTGACCCACACTTGTTTGTATCTGATGTTGGTATTGATGTTGGTAGCACGGTTACCAACATTGGACTTGACAGTCACATTCTGTCTCTGAAAGTGTCTTCTCTCGCCAATGATCTTCCAGCAAAAGGGCCGAATGTGCCCTGGTTCTCCACAATGATGACACACGAAATGTCTCCTCCTCTTCTTGTGGCGTTTGGAAGATTTTCATTCTTGACTCGACACTTGCGTAGGCTGACTCTGTTTGAAACCTATTCCATGCTTTGAGGTCTCTGGAAAGCTAATCTCCAAGATTTCATCAAGCTTTGCTTTACCTTTATTCAGATTTGAAATGGTACCTCGAACAGTGGTCAGTTCGTTCCTAATCTTTTCAAGTTCGGCATCCTTCTTGGTGAGAGAAGTTTCCAACCGGACAATAATTTCGAGATGATCCTCCTTTTCCTTGGTTAGCTTCTCTACTTCTTTTGCGAGATCTTTTGCTTTGAGTACCTGTTTACTCCAACTGACAAACAATTTCTTGTGGTCATCACTCAGCTGCTCGTATTCCTCATAATAGTCAGTGGTCTCGGCATTCAGGCACATGATGTTATCTGCAAGCAAACCAACATGGATATCGTCATCCCAAACAACATGGGTGAATAAGGCTGGGACTGGATCAATTGACTCGGGATCATTGAAGTCTTCAGTAAAATCAGTAGCGACCATGCTTTTCTTTCTAAGGGTGTTGGGACACTCATTCTTGTAATGTCCCCAACCTTTGCATTTGTGGCATTGTATCTCGTTAAGTGGTTTTGTAGAACTTGACACATTGGAAATTGAATTTGTGGACTGAGATCGTGGGAGAGTACGTCCAGAAAACTTTGGAGTGGATGTCTGTGTCCTGTTCCTTGTATTTGAACTTCCAAAATTGTTCTTCTTCTTCTTCAAGAATTTGTTGAAGCGTTGAGTCACCAGGGCCAGTTCATCTTCTTCGAGAGTAGTCGACTCCATCCTTTTAATAATTCCATTAAAATCGAATTCCTCGTCATCTTCATCATCTACTGCAATTGAATCGGAAGAATAAGCAACATTCTTTTCTTTCGAGCTAGAGGTGACGTGTTCCATCTCGTATTGCTTGAGGTTTCCAACTAAGGTGTTGAAATCGATGTTATCAACATCCTTGGATTCTTCTATTGCCACCACCTTCATGCTATAATTCTTCGTAATGGATCTTAGCAATTTTCCTACAAGACGGGAACTAGTTATGGGCTCACCCAGTTCTCTGCACTCCTCTGTTATTTCCGACAATCTCACAGAGTAGTCTATGATCGATTCTTTCTCATCCATTCTCATAGCCTCAAATGTGGACAAAAGCATTCTTAGTCTGGATTTCTTCACGCTTGCTGTACCTTCACACACCCTTTGGAGTGCATCCAATGCATCCTTTGCTGACTCGCAATTCTTGATGATTCGATAGAAGCTTGCATCTACATAGCCACAAAAGGCGTTAATGCATTTAAAATTCTAATTTGCAGTAGCTGCTTCGTCAGCAGTCCAATCTTCCTCTTTCTTGGGAATGGVYTRGCCCTCGCCATCCGTGACACGTGGCTTTTCCCATCCAACAAGGACGGTCTTCCAAACACGTTCATCCATGCTCTTCAAGTGCCACCACATTCTCTATTTCCAGAGAGAGTAATTCTCACCATTAAGGACTAAAGGCCTCGGGTTGCCTTGAGCATCCATAGCACCTAAAAATAAGGATTAATACTTAAAAGGTTAAGTAACCTGCTCTGATACCAATTGTAAAATTAGAAGGTCTATGGATTTAAAAATAAGTCTTAGTTTTACGATGTTGATAACCAATGTTAACCAACATTAATTAACAACATCGACCAGAGTAAAGATAATATATGCAGCGGAATAAATAATAAGAACACGGTTTAACAAAATTCAGTTCACAAGTAAATACTTGTGAACTTGGGTGTACAAACCCGAAAACTATATTACTTTCACTCCACGTTCAATACAAAATATAAAGTAATATATGAAAACTAAATATCAAGAAACTTGATACTAAATACTTATTGCCGGAATGGCAAGATCTTCTCCGTTGGTCACGCAACTTCAAAGATCTTGTTTATCACGATCGTTGGCTCCAAGTAATTTTCTTCTTCGTGTTCTTCTTCTTTTCTTGTGCGTCTGATGTCGAGCCTTGCGTCTTCAAGAAATCCCGTGCGTCTTGATCTCTAAAAACTGTCCCTAAATATTAGAAGTTCTTGTGTCTTAAATAGACAAACAAGAATCCTAAGCTTGGTAAAATCCTAAAAACAAATCCTAAACACAATCTAGGAATCATTAAAGTCTTGTACATAAACTAGGAAACATAATATTGTCCTAAATCTAGTTTCCTAACTTATTTTATGCCCAAGAAAGGCAAATAACAAAATAGAAATTATTGCCAAGAATAAATTTCTCAACAAGTCGGAAAGTCATCTTCGGCTATATTGACGCTCATAAACAAAGAGCTGCACCCTCAAATCATAACATTAGCTTCAGGGTAAAGTCAAGGTTTTCTTCTGTTCTCTCTCTCTCTCTCTCTTTTTTAATGTGTGTGTTAATTACAATAACAAAAACAAAACATACCCAAGATGATTCTTGAAATGACTGGTTTTTGTTTGTATTATTTTCAGACTAATGCACATGTGGAAAACGATGCATAATTGTCATCAAGTCCAGAACCATATTTCGCAGCATCTGAATCATATATCAGCAGATCATCAGCAAAGCGTGGAGCCCACTATAGAGTCGCATCAGCAGGCTGCCGCTCAGCTGCAGATAGAAGTCAATTCTTGGTACCACAACTTTTGCAAACTCGTTAAGTTTCAGCGCGGTTAAAACAACGAGGACCATGATTCTGAACAATCTGCAGACGAGCTTCCCTAAGGTGTTTCAAGCGCTGACCGTGTTTTCGAGTGCTTATGCCCATAGCTTTGAAGGAATAATTCTCAGTAAATGTGCTTGAATGTGTAGATGCGCAAACTCCAGCTTATGGAATTTGAGTGGGTGGTTTTAGTCATCGAGGTGTACATGCAGCATTGGAGTATTGTACATTCTGCTATTTTGAATTTTTATTTATTTATTATTTTCTTGAATTTGAATTGCAACCTGGAAAATTTCCCTGACCTTTCTTTAGGATGAGCGCCATTGAAATATGGTCGGTTTTAATGAAGAATGCAAAAAGTTCATGACAATATGTTCATCAATGGAGCTTACTTTGGGGTGCTGCATATTGTTCTAGGCAAATTTAGTTAGGCAGTGTTTAAATTTTAGTTTGTTATTTAGTTTAGATTTAATTTGGGGTTTCTATTCAAATTTTAGTTTTTTTTATTTAGTTAGTTTTCGGGTATATTTTAATTTCCTTTTTTCCTTTAAAGGTTTTTTAGATCATTTTTAGGTTTCTCCTCATGATGCATTTTATCATAACCATATATTTATGAATATTTTATCACAAAATAGTTTATATGCAATTTTAAAAATTGTTATAGCACAAGATGTATACATTTCTTCTCTTCTTTTACCTATTTTGTCGTTCTTTTTTATTATTTGTTCGAATGATTATCATCATCTTTCGCACGACGGTTATTTCCAAAAAGAAAACCTATTCAAAGTCATAACTAAATCGAGAAAAATAGACAAGAAGCATAACAATAGTACAATAATATTGTTTATTAAATAGTACGCAAATCAATCCATTTATTTAATCATCATACAATAGAGAAAAAGCAAAAGAATGCTTCTCCTCAACATGTGTGCATCTTCTCATTCATCATTTATCAGCAAAGGATGATGAAAGTACGAAATTATTCTATTATCCACTTACTTATTTGGAGTGACAAAAGTAACATGAACACTTAACACTTTTTAACCAAACGACAAAGATGATCTTTTCCAAATATCTTTTCATCTCCAACTTGACTTGAATCATCTACATTCGAGTATGTGCTTTCTTGAATGTCCTCAGTAGTCTGAAGGGGCACAAAGTTTGATTCAACCAAACTTGGGTTTGTTTCTTCTAAATAGCGAGCATCAGTATTGAAGGTAAGAGAAACAAGTAACACCACCATTACAAGAACAAATCCCCTAACAGAAGCCATTATGTGTGTGTGTGTGTTTGTTTAGTATGTTGTTAGTTTATAATAATTCTTAAAATGCAAGTTGGTAAGTTCTCTTAATTGTTTGTTTATATAGAAAGTTTAATAATTAATTGGTACGGCTCCATAATTAATAGTTGCGGCTCCATATTATCAAGAAATAATATTTACTTTCAATTAAAAAAAGGGAAAAAAAAATTAGACAGAAATTGGTATTTTGAGTGACAATTTATTACATGTATTTGATTGCATCTACTAAGGTGAACTCGATAAAATCTATCATTGTACCAGTCATATATGATAATATATGATATAAATTTAAGGTATAGGGTTTAGTTTTCTATTTCATGGTTTTAGATGTTAGATTAATGCAAAATCCTCCTATCCTATGTGTCTATTTTCAATACTTTGTTAGTTTCGTAAAATGTTCTGGTGCTTCGATGTAACCGAACCTAATATCTACCTAATTTAATAATTTTTTTATATATTTTTACCCAATTTAATAATTTTCTATTATTATATTTTTTCTAATTTAATAATTATATAGTTTGGTAAATAGAGTTTTCAATTAGTTAGCACCGTGTCTTGCATGGAGTTTATTAAAAGATAAATATTAAAAATATTTATGATCATTATAGAGTTTTTAAATCTAAAAATAAAAAAAAATTCAAAAGATATCGTATTCTCATCTCGTGTCTCGTACAAATGGCTAGTTACTATTTATTAACTATCATAAATATTTTTTTTAATTTTAATATTTAATTTACATTCGTTAATAACTTCATGTTTACATACTTAAATAAATTCAAAACTTGTTGCACGCTCAACCTGAGTCTAATTTCTTTTAATTAATTATTATTAAATAATTTTATATTTCAATATTTAAATTAAATTCTATAATAATTATTAGATACATACTTAGAGAAATTCAAAAACTGTCATATTCTCAACCCGTGTTGTATTGTATCTGTGTCTAATTAATATTAATTAATTATTATTATAAAAATTTACATTATATTTGAATTGAATTCATCAAAAATACTTAGTTACATAATTAGATTATTGCAAGTAACTCGTAATTTAGTTATATTATATATTCTAATTCTTAAGAATAAAAAATATTTTAAATTTTATTCTAAATACAATATTTTTAGATTATTAATAAATAATTAATTTTTTTGTTATTAACATTATCTGATAAGTAATTTATCTTTTAATTAATATGAGTAATTTGAATTTTTTTCTAGTTATCTATGACTTTTTATATATTTATATTAGAAGAATAAAATAAAATATTGAATTAGATAAAATATAATCAAAGGGAAATACTAAATTAGAAATATAAAAAAAGGGGAAAAGACTATGTTAGATGAAATAATAAAAAAATAAATAACTAAGTAAATATCACTTTTTTATGTGTATTAATAATTCAATTTTGGAAGTTGACAAATTATTTCTCTAACATTCATGTATTAATAATATAGTATATAAGGTAGTTTTTTTAGTGAATTTTTTTACTTCAAAATTTGAACCTTAAGGAGGTAATTGTAAATTTAAAATTACAAACCCCTGTGCTACATTTGAAGATAACATTTCTTCCCAATTTGCTCATCCCAAAACAAGAACATAATATTTACTGTTCTTTAAAATTATTTAAAAAAAAATAGTCCAAACCCACCCAGATGTTATAGATAAACCTACTATAAACCTGAGAGCGAGGCTTACGATTCTATGACCAAATCAGAATAAAATAATCCCAAGGCATTGAGACTGTTTTGTAGGTTTAATCTTTTAGTTAGAATAATTTAAAATAAAGTAAGTATATATATACATATACACATAAATAAATGGTTTATATTTATTAGAGAATTTTATGAAGACGGCTGCCGCACCTAGCTACATTTCTAGCTAAATTAATGTGCAGCCGTACTTTGGGATTCTATTCTAGGGGTAGTTTTAATATTTTTATTAGAGTAGGTCTTGGGTGAGACCGATCTCATACTATGAGACCACTTTTAACCCAATAAATTTACCCGACCCAAAATCTCAACCCGTTTATCAAAACCCATCCACCGCCCAACCCACCCTGTTATTGATCGTGCAAAATAGGAAAATAACACAAAATTCTTTAAATTCTCTCAGCAAAAAATAACAAAAAAAGAAAAATCACACAGAACTTTCTCCGCGATGGCGTCACCTCCAGCCACGACTATGAATTTTGGGTTTTTGAATGGATTACGAGTTTTTCACTGGAATACGATACCAGGACGGATGGATGCCGACGAGTTGCAGCGTTTACTGATTTGGATCTGTTCCAACCTAGGAGAGTGTCCGATTTCAGGCCCTTACCGATTTCTTGTGTGTAAGTTATATGCATAGTAATTTATATGAAAACTCGATTGTTCAATCGACGATTTGACCTCAGAGGTATTCTAATCAAATAACTTCAAAATTTCCCAAAAGCGTAGATTTTTTCGACATTTCTATTCGGCCAATCGTTCTAATATCTCCCTCGAGTAGGTTAAAACCTCCCTCAACGGCTTATCTGGTAAGGTTCCTCGTAATTAAAATGAATTTCATGCTCATTTTATTCGTCAATCCGTCATTTTTTTTTATATATCCAGGCTTTGGGTCACGAGTTTATTTCTTTATTGTTCTTTTTATTGTTAATTTCTTCTTGATTCCATCTATCTCAATCTGTAAACCCAGATGGGATTGATTATAATTTGTTAAGTGATTGAGTTGAATTGGGTATTGTTATTAGATTAATTTTCTAATGGATATAAAATATTTGCTCAATGTGAGTTTTTTTTTCTTTCCTTTTTGCCATGGTCGGAGCAAGGGTTGGGGATGGGGTGTGTGTTTCAGTCTGGTGCGTATTTGTGTGTACCGGTGTGTATGTGATTTCAGGGGTGTTTGTTGCGATTGTGTTTTGCAGTGGAGGGGCTGAGAGAGATGAAGAAACTCGATGGGTTGAGCCATATCGCCCAAAACAGCGGCAAGATTAAAGAGTAACATCCGTAGCTACCAGCGGTGATGCTCATGCCACTGGAAACGTCCACGGTGTTTGTTGCGATATATCGTCTCGAGGGTTGAAACCTGAGAATATGTTGCTGTTTTGGTCCAAGGGGAAACCGCCGTCGTAAGCTCGAGCCACTGCCTATGCACATCTTCAAATCCATGAGAGGGGCAAAATAGATTATTGTGGACAAAAAAACCCTATGTATTTTCAAAAAAAACCCTGTGTATTATTGTGTGTGACTTGATTCAAGTCTAATACATTTGTGTTGATCTGATGATGTACATTCGCGGATTTTGGTCCGTATTTCTGTTAATATTTGTTCATTCATATATCGGATATGCCCGTCTACCTTGATAGTGTTCCTAGTCATGTCATGCTTGCTTTTGGATTTTTTTTTTTTTTTTGTAATAATAGTTTAAATATTACAGTCATGCCTTCTTAAGGTTTGTTTCTGTTTGTTACTTGCTCATTTATATTTTATTTTGGACTTGCAATGTCGTGGGTCTTTCTATATTGATGGCCTTTTGTGTCTCTTCTTCCCTTAAAGAATTATTTTACCTGTTATATAGATGAGATGTCTGCAAATCTTTTGCTATCTGTTTTCCTGTTATATAGATGAGATGTCTACAAATCTTTTGCTATCTGTTTTGTAGTCTGCTGGGATAAATGCTTTCTTGAAGCAATTGCTATCTGTTTAATATCTTTTATATAACTATTTGTTTAATGTGACAAATGTCTAAGTAGAAGTATTACAAAAATGTCTAACCTTCTATTCACATTAAACACTTGTCACATTGTTACAAAAATAATTAAATATAAATATAGACGAACTATGTTTTGTAATACTATAACTATATTTTGTGATACTTTAACAATACTTTGTAATACTTACTATAAAAATATATAGACGTAAAAAAATTAAATATAAACATAGACAGCTATGTTTTATAATACTATAGTTATTTTTTGTGATACTTTAACAACACTTTGTAATACTTACTATAAAAATATAGACGTAAAGAAATTAAATAAAAATATAGACGAACTATATTTTGTAATACTATAGTTATATTCTGTAATACTATAGTTATATTTTGTGATACTTTAACAACACTTTGTAATACTTACTATAAAAATATATAGACGTAAAAAAATTAAATATAAATATAGACAAACTATATTTTGTAATACTATAGTTATATTTTGTAATACGTTAACAATACTTTGTAATACTTATTATAAAAACATATAGACGTAAAAAAATTATATATAAATATAGACGAACTATTTTGCAATACTATAGTTATACTTTGTGATACTTTAACAACATTTTGTAATACTTTGATAATGACAATAAAAAAAATCGACCATATAGGAGAAATTCATAATTAGCTATGCATTTTTTTGTAATACTATAGTTATATTTGTGATACTTTGACAACATTTTGTAATACTTTGATCATGAAATTAAAAAAAATTGACTAAATAGGAGAAATTCATAATTAACTATGCATTATTTTGTAATACTATAGTTATATTTTGTGATACTTTAACAACACTTTGTAATACTTTAATCATGACATTAAAAAAAAATCGACTAAATAGGAGAAGTTCATCATTAACTATGCCAAGCCACTGGAAACACATCAAACTCTCAAAAAGGAGTTTAAGAATAAATAAGAATAAATATTTTTAACTTGAGTTAAAAGTATTATTTAACTATACTTTATTATAAAAATATGTATAAAAAGACTTGTGATACTTTAACAATCTTTTGTAATACTTTAACAATATTTTGTGATACTTAAACAACTTGAGTTAAAAATATTACTTAACAATACTTTAATTAAAAATAGGTATAAAGAACTTAAGATATTTTAACAATCTTTTGTGATACTTTAACAATATTTTGTGATACTTTACCTATATTTTGTGATACTTTAACTATATTTTGTGATATTTTAACAATATTTTGCAATTTGAACCATTTATTGTACAAAAATATATATGTGATACTTCAAGTATCTATTTTTTTACAAATATTAAAGTGTCATAAAAAGGTTCTTAAAAAATTATAAAATATAGTTAAAATATCACATATTTCTCTAATTTTCCCATCTACGAGTTTTACACTTAGTTGATTAAATGTATTACAAAAAGTTGATAATGTACTAAAAAATATAGTTAAAGTATCATATATTTTCTGATACTTTTAATTAATTTTGTGATACTTTKAATGCAATCAATAATACTTTTATTTATTTTATGATTTTTATGCAATTAAGTGTTCAAATCTCTTCAATTTCATATTTAAAAATTCCAACCAAAATCATCGAGCATGCTTCCTTTCTAAATGAAATATTTTTATTTATTTTATTTATTTAGCAATATTTTGTGATACCCACCCACGAGCATGCTTCCTTCCTACCAACCTAAAAAAAGTGTCAATTGCCTTTCAAATCTACCAAACAAACACCACTGCTTAAAATCACAGTCCAGACAAAAGTCTCAAGTCACAAACTAAATGAACCAAATTGAGCAAACTACAAATGAGGRAATTGAATGCCTYTGCTAAAATTCAAAACACAATCATCAAAGTGATTTATTACATACTGTTACATATAACAAAACATTAAATCTCGACAATGCAATMAATTGAAAATATTTCATAATGTAGGCAYCAGCATTAAAGTGCAGGCAGGGATGGATTCATAAGGCCCGGCATGACAAGCCCATTGCAAAGGCTCTCGACCCGCGGGCTACTCCCCGCGCTGCTGTGGAAACACAAAATGACACACAAAAACACATAAAAATATGCTTATCCTCCCAAGAATATGTTTATTTCTCTAAATAGAACCAAATAACCAGAAATCAAGGGATGGATACCAATAAGATCGCGTTTCTTTATTCACAAGGATTCTCGATCATTGTCATATTCAAATGACCATATCTAGGAACTTTCTGAATTCACGAGGTCCCGGTAATCGACCTGCCGAGCATTCACTAGATTGAACAGTCGAGCTATAATATAAATATTCTTCTAGCCCCTGAAAAAAATAAACATGAACCGCACAAATCAGTACATATCGTTTCAAAGCTTGTTTCCGGTGACGGCCAAGCCKAACAAGCACGCCTCTTCACTCGAAACATATTCCGTAAATCTCCAATATCGAGATAATAAGCTGGGATAAGTCGCCTTAAGAGTAAGCACCGTAAACATAGGAAAAACAAAAGAAAACAGCTTACTTGGAAATGAAATGAGCCAAACACGTAGATTTTTCTGCAATCATTCAGCCCTAAACCGTCCAAGCAACAAATAGTGAATAAATARATAAACTTTATCCCTGAAGGAGTAAAGTTAAGGATGCCAAGAACAATATTTTTCCTGGACTTTATTCACAAACACATGTCTTCTACAAACTACATAAATTACATTTAATGAGATTACGATGTAGAAGCATTGATGCTAGATTACTAGTACTATATACTACCAATAGAAAAGCATGGCCAAATTCTTACATGCATATTACAAATTTACTTTATATTGCCATAAGAGCTAAATTAACATATCAAAATTGCACCTTTAAATAGAACCGTTAAATTAATTGATCGAGAGACCAACAATCGACCCAACCAAAGGAAAACTCAAAATCCCAAAACGAAAAAAAAAAAAGAAGAAGAAAAAACTTAACCAATCAAATCGGTACATATTGTTTCAGAGCTTGTTTCCGGTGCGGCAAGCCCGACAAACACGCCTGCGATCGCTCCAGCCACGAAGGCGGATCTCGGCCCTGCCGCCGCTTTGTAAATTGCACCAGCGCAAAATTAAAGATGTAGGTCTGTACCTTATCATCAATATTCAGATCAGATTCGGTAAGCGAGTCAAGCTTTCCCTGTAGTTCACCAGTTTACAGGTACTCGGCCACGCGCCATCTAAGCAATAGTATTCCTGAACAAGCACCATCATCATCAATTGCAAGGTTCATCTTCACCCTAGAACGGTGGCCGACGACGAACAGTAGTGGCCG
>BMAC01000027.1:2572115-2603331 GCA_014905375.1 Phtheirospermum japonicum | reverse complement strand
GTGGGTCACGGGAGGGTTAGGCAATGGGCGGGCCAAATATGTTTGTGGTAAAATGTGGTCTCATACTATGAGACCGGTCTCACCCAAGTATTTGCCATTTTATTATTACTTTTGTTTGAATGAAATCATAGATCAAACTCCAATTAGATTAGGGATGTGATGTGTGGATGGAGGATGTATTTTTTCATACATTTATGATCTAAATCAATAAAATAAATTAACTTTTTATATGTGTAAACTGGAAAAAGTAAATAAGAAAATATATTAATTTATATTACATAATAGTTTATTTCCTCGAACAATGCGAAAAAGAATCAGGACAAGGAAAATGGTGTTGCAATAAACTATGCTAATGAGGTTAAGTGTACTGTAATAATAGATATGAGATAATCTTTCAAGAAAATTTGAATATTAATCAAATAGTTTTGTTACAACACTATAAATGAACCATTTGAGACTTAATTTCTCTTGAAAACTTTAGTCCTTACAAACACAAACACACAAAAAAAGAATACACTATGAATAATTACAAATTCATAGGTCTATGGTTGTGATAAATAAGTATCAGTAAAATGATATTAAGTTTCGTATTAAGTGTCACCAAAATTAACATCAAACAATTTCAAAGTAATAGCATCAGTTTTAGAAAACAGATGTTGAGAATGATGTTAACAACATCGAAACCAACAACATACAGAGTTTAAAAACATGCAGCGGAATAATTAAAAATAAATTGAACACAACAATTAAAATTTCGTCCGTAAGCAAACGTGCTTACAAACTTGGGTATTTGAGCCGAACTTTTTGATTCCTTTCAAAATTAAATTCCGGTTAACCGATCCGCGTCTACGTTTGAAAGGGTTTAAGTTCGCCCGCAAGAGAACGTGGTCACTTGTAGACTGGCAAGTTAACTTGGGTCGATCTCTCGAGGATGGCTAATCGAAAGTTATTTATGTGTTTACTTTCACGAACGAGAAAATAATAAAAAGTTACACTAAACATGCGGACAAGGGGGTTTTTGTTTTGAGAATTCCAATATCTAAAAGATGATTAATACTACGAGCGATTGAAAACCAATCTTGCAAAGAGAGCATCAATCTCTTTGCAAGAACTTAACTAAAGTTAATAAAAGCTTTGATAATGTAATTCAACTTTTAAAAGATTAATTAAACGGGGGTCTAGGGCTTTAGAATCGTCTCCACGATCGATTGGCATTTCGTCGAACACTTGGTATGCGAGTTAGGATTGTCAATCCCAACTCGTAGATCAAACGCTCGACGATCCCAATCGATGGTTCTAAATTATTTCAGGCACTAGACCCGTAAATTCTAATTAGCAACCATTGACAGATTTAACATCACAAACCCAATCAAATCATCCAATTCACGATAATGGAAATCAACTAGTTAACCAAAACAGTTCTTCAACAAATGATTCACATAATCCAAACATAAACAATTCAAATGAATATCCAAACATAAACAATTCAAATGAATATTCCAAACACAATATCCAATCCAAACACGATATGCAAACACAATATCCAAACAAGATTACTGAAAATCAAAACAAACCAATAAGAACTAAGTTTAGAGATTACTAAATTGGAGAAAAGTGCTTATCACTATGACGAAATCCTTGCCAACTCCAGTTATTTCGGAGATAAGATAAACCACGCTGGAACTCCGGAAGTTTGTCAGGAACCTCCAATTCCAAAGATTAACGAGAGCCAATCTAACATCTATTTAAAATCTGAAAACTAAGGTTTTAAATAGAAAAAGGGAAAATATAATGAAAAACAATTAAAGAACACTCATGGGTTGTCATCCCCAAGAGGTTCGAGATTGTCTTCTCGACCCGATTTGTCACGAACCGGACGAGGGATTATTGGTTCCCGAATGGATTCCCTATGGTGTTTTTCGTGTCTCTTAATATGGCTGAGTTCTTGGCCTTTTGTAGCCTTCAAATAGCCCTTCCGTAACTGAAAATCTCCATAAAATCCGAGTTTGTAACGCTTACATCCGATCGGATGGTCTCCCAGTCCGATCGGACGGATCATTCTGCCAGATTTTCTAACGCTGGGTTTTGACACTGGATAACCCAGTGTGGATGACATACCCAGTGTCAGATGTAATATACCAAATCAGGGCCCAGTTTTTTTGAAACTCCACTCGCGAGCCCACATTCGTCCACCTTAACACCGAAAGACTTCAAAATACCTAAAATAAATATAAAATGTGGTAAAATAAGTAGGAGATACATACATACGAAAATATGCTCAATGTATCCAACTTATACCAAAATTAACAACAAATCTAACTAAAACACTAGCCAAATATACCAAAAATCATGACAAATACGTGCGAGTCAACCACCCCATACTTTCTTGGTTTGTTCGTCCTCGAACAAACGAAAGAATCAAAACTACGTAAGCATGAAAGTAGCTAGATCAAAGAGTCATGTTGTGCATACAATATAGTTTTGCAAATATAAACACTTTTGTCGAAAACTCTTAAAGATAAGCTCGTTTTACATCTTCACCTTGAAATCAAAGGAATGCTTCCTCACAAAAGGGCAATATATATAATGGTGCACTCATTCACTCGTATTTTTCAAAATGTAAGTGTATATGCTCGGATCAACATAGACATGCATTAACGACTCGTGAAAATTAAAGACTCGTACATCGCATATGTGTGCACATTTAATCAAGAATGGGATTAGGACTTTCTAGGGTTGTAATGTAGACTCTTTGGTAAGGTATGTCATATATAAAGATGTTTGGCTAACTTGCGAGCAAACGCAATCAATAACTCACTCAATCTAAAATTCTAAGCATAGAGCATAATTTTGCTCCTCATTCTTCCCAAACAACCATATACCATTATTTTTAGCCTTTAATAGTTAAGGCTATTTCTAACCCCAAAACCCGAATATTTACCTTTATAAATAGGCTTTATTTTTAACATCTCGATGCTCTTATGAACTTAAGCACCCTTAATTTTCATTTTTTTTACTTTTCTCTCTTTATCCCTTTTTTCTTCTTTTTTTTTAATAGTATCCCACTAATTCCCACCCTGCTATCGTCATATCTCAATAAACCAATGATAAATAAACTCTCAGCTCACAAACTTAAATAAAATAAGAGCTACAATTAAACTCGTGGCTAACAAAGAGATGGAATAAAGGCTCAAGGGGGCTCATTAGGGATTTTTAGTGGTTTTTATTTATGAATAAGGCCGAAAACAGGTTTTATATGTGCCTATCATCATTTTCAACACCAAATGTACACATGCAACTTTAGAGACTTCTCAAAACACTTATCAAATCAAAGCATGAAATGTTGATAAACACATAAGGCTCCTTACTAGGGTTTTATTCAAACTTTTGAAAATAAGGTGATCGAGTTTTAAAAAGCTTCGCAAAATTGCTAACGACTAAGTGTTATTTTAAATAAATATATATAAGTAGGTTTTGAAAAACTTTGCACTAAACAAGCTCAAAAGACTCTAACGAAAGATCACACAATACATGATTCCGATAGGCAAGCCAGTACAAACACAAATAAGCATGGGAATAATTTCAACATACGTCGACATAAACAATTGGTTGATTCGTACGTCGTTACAAAGAAAGACTCAAACAGAACCATTCAACCGAAGTGACTACGCATGCATAATACGACTTCCTCCCTCCACACAAAAGTAAGCAATGTCCGCATTGCTATCACACAAATTAACACAAGGGAAAGGAAAACGTCGAATCAATTATCATGCGAATAGTTAGTCCAATGGTTATACAAACACTCATACTCACATAATAGAAAAATCAAACAAAACCACTAAAGATGAAAAACAAGAGTTGGGATAGAAAGTGATACAATACTGGGGCTCGGGCCCGCCCAAATGTCCATGTCATCCAAAGGGAAGATGGAACTTTGTAAATGGGGCAACAGTAAGTATGCAGCTCCGTCCGATCGGTCACTCGACCCGTCCGATCGGATAGTAGCTCAGTGTGTTTCGTTCGTCCGGTCATAATCTCTCATCCGATCGGACAGCAGTCCAGTGTATTTTGTCCGACCGGTCACTTTCTCTCATCCGATCGGATGTCTTGAAAAAGCATCATTTTCCACACTCTTGCTGCACAGTTCAACAAATCATTACCACACCTATCCAACTCCAGTTAATCACACACAAAAATAAGTACAAAAGTAAAATAAAAATTAATAAGATTATGGACAAAAATAATGAAAACTTGGGTTACCTCCCAAGAAGTGCAATTTTTAACGTCTTTTGCTCGATGACTTACAAAAGTGATGTTATCCGGGATCCAGGAATAAATGACGATCGTGCCACGCCTTAGTGTTCTCCAAGAGCAATAGCGCGTAATGAAAATCACCAAGGTGGGCATGACGATCAAGTCCCATGATTATAGAAATAGAAACTCCAATCGGCTTTGGAGGTCGAAAACGTGAGTAATCGATAACCACAAAGAGGTCTAAAGTCAGCCGAAGTGTGGAACAATGCTCGATCACCGGAATGACTAAGAAATCGGTCGAACAAAAGTAATGATCATCGACCGACCCAAACTCCTTCTCGATTGCTTCTTCTACACTCTCAACATCAAGATTAATCAAAGCATCGGGCAGAACGCAATGTGACTCAACAAACACAACCTCCTCCAAATCCGGTAACACAACTCCAACATCTCCACCAAGAGAAAGTAAGTTCGAGTCACCAACATCCTCCAGGACCTCAAATGGCAACACCTCTACAACTTCATCAAAAGTTGCAAAATTGGGCGATCTCAACATAATCCTCAATCTCAATCTCCTCACACCTCTCTCTCAAACAAGCGTTCATGCTCGAATCCTCAACATCCAAGATGGTCTCCACTACATCAAGAATTGGCAGCTCTTCAAATGTAAGATGCTCCACCTCAACACGGATAACTGAGTAAGAATCATTATCGAGTGGAGCATCGGGATGATTGCAGATTTGTTGGTTTTCCCTCTCTTTCAAAGAAGCCGTCATTTGACCCAAAATCGTCTCTATATTCTTCATGAGTTTCTCACTCGATTGCGCCAAATTTTGATTCGATTTTGCAAGTTTGTCCCAGTGACGAATGGTCTCAGCTTCTAGGTCTTGCTCCCGTGCCAAAAATTGTTCATCTAGTATATATTCTTCATAGTTCGGATGGTACGGAATCAAGTTGGGAGGGGCATAAGAGTCGTAGCTCGAATAGGAAGAATTAAATTCAGATGGATCATACGAGTCATATCGTAGTTTCGCATGACTTGACTCCATCGAGTGGTCGGTCGAATATCAAAACAAGCGCACGGGTCAGACATTCTTTCTCTTTTTTTTTTTTTTTTTGAAAATGGTTTGTTGAATCTTGGTCGTCAAGGTACCTTGCAATCACAACACTAAACACACAAGATTAAACGCACCGATAGATAATAACAAAAATGAACAAAAAGAAAAATCATAAAACGAACACGAAACATAAGCAATATAATTAAAAACATCAACGAAGATAACAAAGAGCAAACACAAAAATTACAGCCTTTAGCCTTCCACGGCAACGACGCCAAATTTTGAGCCAAACATTTTGGTTCCTTTCAAAATTATATTCCGGTTAACCAATCCGCGTCTACGTTTGAAACGGTTTAAGTTCACCCGCAAGAGAACAGGGTCACTTGTAGACTGGCAAGTAAACTCGGGTTGATCTCTCGAGGAAGGCTAATCGGAATTTATTTAAGTGTTTTCTTTCACGAACGATAAAATAATAAAAAGCTACATCAAACATGCGGACAAGGGGGTTTTTGTTTTGAGAATTCCAATATCTAAAAGATGATTAATACTACGAGCGATTGAAAACCAATCTTGCAAAGAGAGCATCAATCTCTTTGCAAGAACTTAACTAAAGTTAATAAAAGCTTTGATAATGTAATTCAACTTTTAAAAGATTAATTAAACGGGGGTCTAGGGCTTTAGAATCGTCTCCACGATCGATTGGCATTTCGTCGAACACTTGGTATGCGAGTTAGGATTGTCAATCCCAACTCGTAGATCAAACGCTCGACGATCCCAATCGATGGTTCTAAATTATTTCAGGCACTAGACCCGTAAATTCTAATTAGCAACCATTGACAGATTTAACATCACAAACCCAATCAAATCATCCAATTCACGATAATGGAAATCAACTAGTTAACCAAAACAGTTCTTCAACAAATGATTCACATAATCCAAACATAAACAATTCAAATGAATATCCAAACATAAACAATTCAAATGAATATTCCAAACACAATATCCAATCCAAACACGATATGCAAACACAATATCCAAACAAGATTACTGAAAATCAAAACAAACCAATAAGAACTAAGTTTAGAGATTACTAAATTGGAGAAAAGTGCTTATCACTATGACGAAATCCTTGCCAACTCCAGTTATTTCGGAGATAAGATAAACCACGCTGGAACTCCGGAAGTTTGTCAGGAACCTCCAATTCCAAAGATTAACGAGAGCCAATCTAACATCTATTTAAAATCTGAAAACTAAGGTTTTAAATAGAAAAAGGGAAAATATAATGAAAAACAATTAAAGAACACTCATGGGTTGTCATCCCCAAGAGGTTCGAGATTGTCTTCTCGACCCGATTTGTCACGAACCGGACGAGGGATTATTGGTTCCCGAATGGATTCCCTATGGTGTTTTTCGTGTCTCTTAATATGGCTGAGTTCTTGGCCTTTTGTAGCCTTCAAATAGCCCTTCCGTAACTGAAAATCTCCATAAAATCCGAGTTTGTAACGCTTACATCCGATCGGATGGTCTCCCAGTCCGATCGGACGGATCATTCTGCCAGATTTTCTAATACTGGGTAACCCAGTGTGGATGACATACCCAGTGTCAGCTATAATATACCAAATCAGGGCCCAATTTCTTTGAAACTCCACTCGCGGGCCCACATTCGTCCACCTTAACACTGGAAGACTGCAAATACCTAAAATAAAAATAAAATGTGGTAAAATAAGTTGGAGATACATACATATAAAAATATGCTCAATTTATCCAACTTATACAAAAATTAACAACAAATCTAACTAAAACACTAGCCAAATATACAAAAAATCATGACAAATACATGCGAGTCAGTATTTAAACTCGAAAACTATATTACTTTTAAATCGTTTAAGAACAAATACAAATATAAATTAATATATGAAAAATACTAGTATCAACACTTGATACTAAAATACTTGTCGCCTCGGTATGATGATCTTCTTTGGTAGTTACGCAACTCCAAAGATCTTCATGAATAAACTCGTGGCTTCAAGTCTTGTGGCAAAGCTTGTGATGATCTTCTCCATTGGTTACGCAATTTCGAAGATCTCATTGATTTGAATTGTTGCCACAAGTCTTTTACTTGCTCGTGTTCTTCTTTGCTTGCGTCGTCCTTGCTGCTTTCTCATTCGTATAAGAAGATTATCGAAGGTGTGTTTCTCTTGCGTCTATGTCTTGTCTTAAATAGACAAGACTTCTAGAGTCCTAAACTTGGTAAACAAGTTAAATAAGTCCTAAACATAATTTAGGAAACTAAATAAAGTCCTAGACACAATCTAGGAAACAAATCTAGAGTCCTAATTCTAGTTCCCTAATATATTTTGAGCCGAAGAAATGCAAATAACAAAATAAGGAAATTCCCATAAATAATTTTCCAACAATCTCCCCCTTTTACCTTTTTGGACAAAATACCCAAGACGCATCAAAAATACTCAAAACACTTACAAACTCAAACTCCCCCTAAATTAAACAACTCTCCTTAAATTAAACAACTCCCCTTAAACAAGTAAACATCGTCTTCTACATCTTCTCCCCCTTTTTGTTCTGAAAGCAAAAGGACCTCAACAAATGAGGCCCAAAATGCCTGGTGCTGTGCAACTTGGTTATCAAATAGATTAATTTAGACTCGGACAACTGGAGCAGAAAAATGAACCATGCTGGTAATGATGTTGGGGAACATCAGAACCATCACCAGACATGACACCAGCTCGAAGAGGCGCCTGCCAAGGAAGATCAACAACCCTGGCCCCAGTTATATGCTGGCCTCTTAAAGAAAACCAATTGACCTCTCCAGTATACACATTATCAGGCCTAAAGCATTGATTTTCAAGCAAACTGAATATGAGAGACAAAAAATAAAAAGAAGAGGCATCCTTAGACGTAGGAAACCTCGGTGTCTAAAGAAGGTAATCAGATTCTGCTTCATAAAAAAATCAACGGGGATTTGGGGCTCAGCAATCATGCCTCGATTTTGAAATCCCAAGAACAGCTCCACAGCTTCACTCGTCAAGAACCTCGTGGAGATTGGTTCCACGTCTTCAATCTTGACGGATTGAGATGGAGCCTCATCAGAGCTAACAGAGTGGTCAGAGGCAGTTGCTGACATCGGTGCACTGGCAGATGGAACATTGTCAGAATCGAAGCTTGGAGATGAGGCAAGATTGTCTGTAGGGGATGTTGGTTTCGGTGACACATTACCAGAACCAACATGGGCTGACACGACAGTTTGGACTTCTTATTTTCTCTTTGGGTGGAATTCTCTTATTAGCTAGATGCATAGTCTGTTTCCGGAGCTTTGATGGGTGATGGTGAATTCAATATTCTGCAAAAGATTGAAAACAATTACAAACAGAAAAAATTGAGTGTCGTAGGCAGTAAAATTTGGAGAAAGAAAAAGTAAAAATCTTAACTTTGTTAATATGGAAGAATCGTACGCAATAGATAAAAGAAAGGGATGAAAAAGGTAAAGTGAATAAATAACCCCCCCCCACTATTCTATAAGACCCTAGATTTTTCTTTCCTTAAACACAAGCTCACTACTTCTCAAAATATGACATACGATCTCTATGCTTAAATAACCCACTATCTCTTATTTGGAGAATAAAAATCACAAATCTCAACTACAAATTAATCCGAGATAGAGCTAGATTTTTATTAACCATCACCATAGTTGAACAAATTCTTTGTAAAACAATTTTTCACTCACCAAATCAACCCCTTATTACCTGTCCAATCCTCCGATTTTAACACCACTAAAACACTTGGTTAGTAAGATTCAAAACAAGATTAAGAGAATTCAGTAAAGACACAAGCACAAGAAATGGAACGCAAAATAAAAAGGCGTCTTATCAAAGTATGAATGTCCTAATTGATTTCTAAGAAACATGACCTAAAAAGGTTAAAAACATTCACTTTATAGTTTTAGTAACTTGATCAGTGTTGATTTTCATGACCGATGACATTATAACCAACATTGCTTTTGGTGAAGTCAATGAAAACAGACCCCTTAACCTAAGTTAATGACTACGTCAAAATCACTCAATGAGTTGAAATTTAAAGATTGGATCCTTTTTTTTAATCCAGATTCTCTTCATCCTTTTAGAGATTTGAAGAGAAATAGCTTATCTCACTACTACAAAACAGGGTTTTCATGTCGGTTTATTTGCACTCTTAACGTCAGTTTTGAAACGAAATTTAATGGCCTACGTGGAAAGTAAATCCGACGTTAAAAGATTTGATATTTCACGTCGGTTTTAGGTGAGACCCGATGTTAAACATTTGACATCGGTTTTTTGAGAACCGATGTGGATATTTTTTAAAAAGGTACCCCTGCTTTTCACTCCTTATAATTTCATTTAAAATGTCATGATACAGGCATGTTCAAAATTCCTGTATAATCTATGCACATACTTAAAGACATAATTAGATGTTAAACATTCACATAAATTGCCGTTGGATTCCAGATGACAATCAACAAAGATACATACAATGTTTTCCATTCGTCACAAGACTATATTAAACAGGATTTCAAATGTGCAACATAATAAAAATTTAACATTCATCATCTGATATTATTAGGATAAAAGTGCAGATTCTAAGGTTCTCTGTCAAAAATATATTCACAGTTCAAAATACCTCCTCTAACGAATTATAGTTGTTCGCAATCTTTTAATATCTCTGGGCCAACTTCTTTTGTGGTGGTGCATGCGATTGAGATGTATGAGGAGAGGCATTATACTGATGACTGTGGTGCGGCATAAGGATGCCATTGTCTCCCGGGGCTAGAGCTCTTGTTTCCCATTAAGGCAATCTATGATTTATCTACCAAGCCCTCAAAAACAAACAACACAACTTCAACTCTCTTCATTTTTGTACTTGCAGCTTTGTCCTTTCTCCCAATGTTAAGGATTTTACCCCTTTAGAGGAAGCGCACAGCCTGTATGATGACATCAGTGTATTGTTTCAAAAACCCAAATCATGATTAATATTTTAATCAACCGTCTTTAATTTTGGAACTAAATTATCACTTGAAATCGGCAATCACGGCCTTGCTTAGCACTCCCACCAGCTGAGTCTCCCTTGACAATGAATATCTCTGAATTTTTTTTGAAATGAATAAATTCTTGTCACTGTGCTTATAAGGCTCTAGAAAAAGAAAAAAAAAAGTATTTGCATCACATTTTTTTATATGTGAACTAAAATTTCTTCTCCATTGTAGTTTATAAAAGTTAACTGTGTAGTCCTCATAACAAGAATAAAATCGGCTCATACCAGATTCTGCAAGATTAGCATTTGACCAATCAGAAAGCTTTCCAGGAAGTGATGATGATTTCAAAAAACTCTTTTGTCTCACAAATTCCCTTCCCCTCTTTGCTGCTAGGGTAGCCTTAAAAAATAAAAACTAAATGCTGGGAATTAATTAATTAATTAATTAATTAATTAATAATAACAACATTTACAAAAAACAATTAATACCAAAAATTTACCACCCGGACAATTATAATTAAAATAAACGTTAATGAGCTATACAAATATCAAACATTACCTTATCGGCATTTAGCCACTTTACATATTCAATTAATCCTCCATCATAGCTGTACTCGCTATCCAGTCTCTTCTCTGGGTCCGCATCCAAGATGCAGATCTCGAAAAGGAAATAAACTATATACACTGGCTGGAAATTATATAATTGTTGTTTTTGTCTCTTTTCTTTTCTTGCAGCTGCTAAAAGGAAGACTGAGAGTTTCTTGTACTGACTTGTTCTGCTGTTTAAAGGAGTCTATTTAAACAAAATATTTATAAGAGAGAGATTATAGCTGTCTTATAGCTTTCAGATTATGTTGCAAAATGTTTTATAGCTGCATTAGACTTTTTGGCCTTCTATTTTTATTGGATTTTAATATATATTGCACTTATTCCATTTAATTAGTTTAGTTAGTTTTTAATATAGATAGTTGTTTGGTGCAACTGTTGGCCACTTGAACATTGACAAAGCAAGTAGTTCTTATCATGTCACTTCTAGTGATCCAATCCAATATAATCAAGAAGCCTTCAAGATTGGTCTCTAAATCACAACTAAAAATAAAGGCTAAAATACTCCACAAATTATATGGTGTGTCATAAGGAGTAGGCGCAGTAAAATTAGTTTCGAAATCCGGATCAAAAATATCTTTCGGTTTATTGTGCTGGTCTACAGCTAGCTCAGCAATACACTGCAACAAAAGAAGCAAAGCTACAAAGTCCAAAAAGATAAATGCAAAACAGAAAATAATAAAAATATAGAAGTGAACTTAAACATAATAATTGAAGAAATTAAGTACTACAATTCACCTTCTCTAGTTCTTCCAAGGAAATATTTGAAATAAGTTGGTCCAGATGCTCGTCAATGACTGCTTGTTTCAATGGATCCTTAAAAAAAAAAAAAAAGGTTCTTAATGGTCATATATTCACCAAATTACCAAAAAGGCAAATTAAGAGTGGGGGACAAAACCTTGTTGACGTAATAAAAAATAAAGTCTTTGTGTTCACTTGCGAAGAACCAACCCGGAAGAGATGACGTTATTGAACCACAACCTAAACACAATCACATATATTCGACAAATTGATATTTATACATAGCAAATTAAGTAAATTTGATTTATTGCAGACCCAGCAAGAACAATAAACCAGACCTTCATTGAGGATATATTAACAATTTCCCTGCGAGGAGACATAGTTTTAAGAATGAGTAATTATATTTGACTCCTAGAATTATAACACTTGAAGACACGAACGTTAGGGATAAATAATTTTGCATACTTTTCATTGTTGGGTCTAGCCTTTGCCCTTTCGTGAGTCTGCAATAGTAAACACCCTGCTTTAATTACATTAGTGATAGTAAGCCGGGGTGATTAAACAACAAACCACATGAAAAATAGCTAACACGAATATGAATATAGGCACTGATGGATCCCACTTGACGAAACAAACGGAACTTTTCCCTGCAAAAATCTCATTCACGTAAAGAAAGTGAACTTACCTCAACAAGTTCACTAGAAAGGAGTTAGTTTTGTGCTTATATCTTTAGGAGGCTTTTCTCTGACGTTCATCTTTGTCTTGGGCCTCCATTAGAACATGTTGAAACACGAATGTGCAATGTAACTTAATACCTTATTCAAGGGTTTGAAGGCTCGTCTTCAAGTGCACTCCACCTTCAAATGAATCAGGTTCAAATTAATAACATTGTAAAAACAATGTTTTTCGCAAGAACCAATGTACATGAAGACAATAATTAAAAAACCATAAATAAAACACGCATCTTAATGGGAAAATTAGTCCCACGCTTATCATATACAGGGGGTGAAAAGCCAGATCCTGTAGCTGATGATTAGATACATCTTGCTCTCTATAGTAGCAGTAAGCACATTATATGAAATTGCCAAACGCGAGCGCACACTTACAAATTTGCTCAATTTCTATCAAAGATAACCACAGACATAAATCACACAACATACACAAGTAAGTTAAATGCTTAAAAACTTGCTCGATTTCTACAAAAGATAGGCACATAGACATGAAATTCCACAGCACAAAGGGAACAAATTAAAGGAAAATAGTCAAAAAGAAAAATGGAAATCACAAATCCAAAAAAAGGGAATCCAAAAGGAGAAGGTAATGCAGGTAGCAGTGACGTAATTTGTACATACCAACATTCGACGGAACTCCTCCTCAGCAGTCTGTCTCTCAATAGCCTCAGCTTTCTTCTTCGCATCCTAAGCAGCTTTCCTTCCTCATTCGCTATCCTTAGAGCTTCCTTTCTCGCCTCGTCCTTGCACAATCTCTCGATTTTCTACAGTTCCATTTCCTTAATGTACGTCTTTCTCATTTCATTCACCTTCTGATCGTAATCTTGGCGGAGGCATCCTTGGGGTTTCGCGAGGGTTTCCACGAGTTTATGTAGGCGGTAGGAGGAAGGAACTCGTGGTGGTTTATTCGACTAGAGGCTGGGGGTTCCGAGGTGGGGACGGTGGAGAAGTGGAGGAGGACGAAGGACTTGGACGCCCGTGGCCGAAGTAAGAACGACATGTCGATTGTTTCAGGGTCGGCAATTTTAGGGTTATGGCGGAAGAAGGAAGGAGACGACGATAGATTTTCCAAGAAGCAGAAAAAACGAGTAAGAGGGGAGAGGGGCGAGAGTAAAATATAATCCCCGGGGCCGGATTTATTATTGTATTTAATATATTTTTAAATATAATACTTCACGTCGGTTTTAGAAGAACCGACGTAAAATACTATAAATCACGTCGATTCTTTCAAAAACCGATGTGAAAAATATTAGATGGAGAGGTAGGAATTTCTCGAACGAACCGCACTCCTTCGTATACGTCAGGAGTCCATTGATGAGAAGGGGCTGGGGGGAAAGCTTTTACGTCGGTTATTAAAAAACTGACGTTAAACTTCCGATGTGAAAAGGCTGTTTTGTAGTAGTGCTTCAGTAATTGCTGTTAACACCTCTCGTTTTTGGACCTGGGAGAAAATCAGTTTTTGCGGAAAAGTTCCACAAATACCTAATTGAAGAGGTTATTCTTTTTGCCACCATTTTTATTACAACACATGACCTTATTGCACTTTCAACCAGACTCAATGCATTCAGATTATGTATGAAAAAGAAAATAAAAATACATTCAAAATATACAGATGTTGTGACTGATGACAAAATTGGGCGTCACAGCATCAAAACCAACATGAACTAGACAATGCATAAACCGAGATCTCTTCTCAAACGAGAGAAGGTCTCTAAATCTAATGCCTTTGTGAAGATGTCAGCAAGCTGATTCTCTGTCCCTATATGCTCAAGACTAACTATCTTTCTCTCAATAAAGTCATAAATAAAGTGGTACCTTATATCAATGTTTTTGATTCGTGAGTGCTGGACTGGATTTTTCGAGATATCAATGGCACTGGAATTATCACAATGCACAGTCAAAATTCCACTACGTAGACCGTAGTCCTCTATCTTTTGGTTCATCCACAACAATTGTGTACAAGTACTTCCAACTACAATATACTCGGTTTTAAGAGCATCCTCTACATGCTTTGGCTCTATTTTGGTAAGAAACAAAGATTCTCGAAAAAGAGAACAGTTAGTAGACAAGCAAACAAACTTTACCATCGATTCAATGCGAGCTACAAGAGCAAACGTCTTATCTGAACTGGATTCTGATTCTGGAGCAGCCTGAGTTGGTGTTACTTCTGGTGACACATCACCAGAACCGTCACCACCTCCATCTTCAGTTTCTGTACCTGCAGGTTTATGCTTGGTCAATCTTTCCAGCATCTTGTACCTGCAGAACACATCACCAATTATTTGGTAATAATTATCAGAAGTCCTTTGACCAAGGAGGATACCGATACCATCCTCGTCGTAGACTTCACACTTTTCACGATTGAACTTGACACTGAAACCACCATCACATAGTTGGCTAATGCTTATCAAGTTTGTTGTTAGACCTTCAACTAACAAAACATTCTCAAACTTTATAATACTAGGAACATGAATGGGTTCCTTGTCCAATGATTTGGGCGTTTGCATCTCCACCATAATTTACTTTTTCTCCATGAGATTTGACAATGTTGAAAAGTAGATCTTTTGAGCCGGTCATGTGTTTCGAGCAACCACTATCGAAGTAGTAGGCTCCTGGAACGTGAGACTTTAGGGAGGTATAGATCATGTTACATTAGATCTCGTTCTTCTTGAGCCAGACCTGTTTGACTCTAGTGTTGGCTTTGGTGTTAGGAACATGGAAACCATCACAAAAATCGTCATGGAACTCAGCAGTCATCTTCGACCTTTTAAACTGATTTTTCTTGCCAACAAGCTTCTAGAAGTATGGTCGTATGTGGCCTCTTTCACCATAGTGATGGCACACATATTGTCTTCTCCTTTTGTGGTGTTTGTTCGACTTCAGTTTTTGGCTTGATTCTGGTGTTTGCTGATTAGGTTTGTACCTAATTCCGTGTTTGGAGGAGTTTGGAAAACTTATATCCAGAATCTCATCAAGTTTAGATTTGCCCTTGTTAATATTTGTTAGGGTTTCTTGGGCCTTCTTCAACTCAAACTTCACTCGTTCAAGCTCAGCATCTTTCCTCGTGAATGACAATTCCTATCGGATGATTATATTGAGTTTCTCCTCCTTCTCGCGAGTCAGTTTGTCAACTTTGATCATAAGAGCCTTGGCCTTGAGTATTTGATTTCCCCAGTTGCAAAACAACTCTTCATACTCGATGCTCAACTTCTTGTACCTGTCAAGTTCAACTTCTGCTTCCGTAACACCTATAAAATAAGGATCGGTACTTAGTACGTCAATTAACCTGCTCTAGATGCCAATTGTAAATTCGTAGGTGTATGGTTGCGGTAAATAAGTATCAGTAAAATGATATTAAGTTTCGTGTTAAGTGTCACCAAAACTAACATCAAACAATTTCAGAGTAATAACAGCAGTTTTAGAAAATAGATGTTGAGAACGATGTTAATAACATCGAAACCAACATCACACAGAGTTTAAAAATGTGCAGTGGAATAATTAAAAATAAATTGAACACAACAATTAAAATTTCGCCCGTAAGCAAACGTGCTTACGAACTTGGGTATTCAAACCCAAAAATTATATTACTTTTAAATCGTTTAAGAACAAATATAAATATAAAGTAATATATGAAAAACACTAGTATCGACACTCGATACTAAAATACTTGTAGCCTCATTATTATGATCTTCTTTGTTGGTTATGTAACTCCAAAGATCTTCGTGATTAAACTCGTGGCTTCAAGTCTTGTGGCAAAACTTGTGATGATCTTCTCCGTTGGTTATGCAATTTCGAAGATCTCCTTGATTTGGATTGTTACCACAAGTCTTTTACTTTCTCGTGTTCTTCTTTGCTTGCGTCATCTTGCTGCTTTCTCGTCCGTATAAGAAGATTATCGAAGGCGTGTTTCTCTAGAGTCTTTGTCTTATCTTAAATAGACAAGACTCCTAGAGTCCTAAACTTGGTAAATAAGTTAAACAAATTCTAAACATAATTTAGGAAGCTAAATATAGGAAACAAATCTAGAGTCCTAATTGTAGTTTCATAATATATTTTGAGCCTAAGAAAAACAAATAACAAAATAAGAAAATTCCCATAAATAGATTTCCCAATAATAATAAACAATTGTAGTTTGTTCCTTCCTTTCCTGGTATATTATTCCATCTTTAGCCATCAGCAATTCTCTGATATATTAAAGTATTTGTGTTATTGTATGATATCTTACACATATAAGTTGTGACAGTATTTTTACTATTATCCTCTTTCCTCTCGAATGGTTAGGTTGTTGTGTGCCTCTTAATAAATTGTTGACCTTTGCTGAATAATATAATTCAAAATTTTAGCTTCTTTGATTTTTTTTACCATTTGAATATTAATTTCCATTAATAAATCCATGTGGTCATTCTAATTTTGTTGGCTGAATTTCAAAATTTGATTGATATGGTGTCCAAGTTTGGGAATTCGTCATGTTCGTCTGCATCCGTGTACATAGTGAAACAAAGTCCACCAATCGAGTTTTATTTTGGGCTTTAGTTCAAATACGCCACTACTAAATCTTCCTAAGGTTCAAGGCTTATCAAGCAAAATACGTGATGAGTATGATGCATGATTAATTTGTGAGGATATTAGTCGTGTGTTTGCTATACTTAAAGAGGCTTATCTTATTTTTTTTAAATACACATGTATATATCTCTGGAAGTTGATCATGTTATTCACCAAAAAGGTTTAGTTAGATTTGGATCATCAAAGATGGTCCAGTTAAAGTTTCTTTGCCTGATCATAAGAATGATCAGGTTAATGCAATCTCTTGGGAATCAAGCATATAAGAGGAATGTCGTCATATATAGTATCATTTTTTTCCCTCTTATACTAGAAAGTTGTTATTTTATGTAAGACTAATCTAGATTGGAGACAAAAATAACTATATTGCATGATTTTTCACTTAAGATGTAAAAAAGGCTCAATAGAGTAGTAAATTGTAATTCTTGTCATTGAAGATGCCACTACTACACAAAAAGGAATATGCAAGATCTCCTTTGTGATCCTGGTATGTATCGACTTGCTTTCATCTTTTTTGTTATTGATAATTGCTTTTTTTCTCTACCATGGTTATTTGTTTTATTGGGCTGGCAATTTCTAGCAATGATCCCATATCCAGAACCTTATATGAGTATGCAC
Source organism: Phtheirospermum japonicum (assembly GCA_014905375.1). NCBI lineage: Eukaryota > Viridiplantae > Streptophyta > Magnoliopsida > Lamiales > Orobanchaceae > Phtheirospermum > Phtheirospermum japonicum. The sequence goes on along the minus strand of BMAC01000027.1, from coordinate 2,585,738 downwards.
CAGCAACGGTGGCTCTGAGCTCTTGGAATTGAGTGGCGTCCGTCGTCATTGAGATTCTTTGTGGGTGTAGATTTCAGTCTCGACTCGGATTATCACATGCGTCCCATACTAGACCTGGATACACTAATTGATCCGCTGCATGAGTTTGTTGATGCAATGGACTGGGAACCAGAAATTCAGATACACAGTGATGATTAGGGGTGTGCAACCGGTCCGGACCGATAGACCGGAATTTTGGAAATCCTTGGATCAGAGACCGGATCAGATCAGAATTTACGGTCCCGGTCCGGACGGGTAGACCGGAATTTTGGAAACTCTTGGACCGAAGACGGGACCGGACTAGAATTTACGGTCTTGGTCCAGACTGGTAGAATGGAATTTTTGGAAACTCTTGGACCGGAGATCGGACCAAGACCAGAAATTCCGGTCCGGTCAAAACTGGTTTGGACCGGTTTTTTGATTTTTTTTTGAATTTTTTTTTAGAAAACTGGTCCAATTCCGGTTTGGACCGGAAAATTACGGGTTTGACCGGACCGGAACCCGGAACACTCCATATTTATAGACCATAGATTGGACCAGATTATCACCAGTCCGGTCCGATCCGATCCGGTCCGAGCTAGGTTTGCACACCCCTAGTGATGATAATGATTCAGAGTATCACATAGCAAAGGATTACTCATCTGGAAGTGAGCAACTGAGTTTGAATTCTGACTCTGATAAGCCAGAGTGCAGTTCTGGAAACAGTGAAGATGATGAGATGGCCTTCGCAGATCAAAGAGAAGGAAGCAAAAGGTAGATTGATATGTTCCGTTTATTATTATTATTATTATTATTATTATTATTATTATTATTATTATTATTAAGTGAAGCTTAGATTTTTAATGTGTAATATGCCCTAAAAAGTCCTTTTTAATTACTACATATTTTCTTGCATAATTAAATCTTCTATTTTAATTGGAATTTCGACATTCCCAAATTGGTTCCAGGCTTATATCTCGAAGGGTTATCCAAAAGTTATATGACAGAGCTCTAACCATTGGTCTTCAAGGTTATGCACAACCGTATGTTGCATTTGCCTTCTTATGTGACTCTTTAACTAGGAACTATAGTTCTGTTCGGCAATTTGTTTTTAGGATTGAATGAGACAAAGATTTACGAACTTACACTTACTAAATGTTACTTGATTGTCCAATGCAGACATGAAACCCGCTATACTCGTCTTGCTAACTGGGATGGTATTAAAAAGGTTGATTTTCTTTATATATTTTTTTCAACTGAATCTTCAATACTTAAGTTCTCTTCGTCAAAGGGGGACTATTAGCTGATTGTTCCAGTACTTTTTGTAGTCACGTTCTATTCAGAATTTCGATACTCATGCCACCTGTATTGTTGGAAACTATGAGGTGCCTCTCTCTTGAATTTTTTAATTTACTCTTTTTTTGTCCGAACGCTGTTATCCACACTGTGTCATTACTCATAGAAACATATATATATTTTTTTTGTAAAGACTGTGGATACATACTATAGACGATGTAGCAGTTCTTCATTTATCGGACAAGTTTCAGTTTCACTGCTCTGCATTAGTGCATTGGATGATCCGCTCAGGAGAAGTCATTCATTGGGATGAATGCCATTATTATTATTATTATTATTATTATTATTATTATTATTATTATTATTATTATTATTATTATTATTATTATTATTATTATTTCTTTAGTTTATTTATTTATTTTTAAATCTTTTGAGAATTAGCAAACACTTGGATTGTGTTTGGATGTAAGGTTTTTGGATCCAAGCAACTTTGAGCTTCAATTTGTAAACGCCATCAACTTTTATTCGTTTTTTTTCTTGCATTTTCTGATACGATAAATTACTTGCTCTAAAACTTGAAGTTTTTGCATACACTTCCATTTAACCTCTTGTAATTATATATATCTTTTAACTGCAGAGCAAGTAAAAATATACTCCTAGATCTCAACTGTGGTACTTTATTTCCTAGATCTCAACTTGTCAAATTCTCATCTTAGATATGTCTTATTTTTATTTTTTTTTCCTGTCTAATGTACGTAGTTTATAAAAAAGTTAGACTTAATAGGTATGTAACTTTAGAAAACATTATTTCACTTCCAGGTGATATGCTGCTTATAAATATAAAATGGTGGTTTATTTTAGTTAATACATACATACATGAAAAAAAATGTAGATCTTGATTACCCATTTTTAAGTGCGACAATTTCAAAATATCTAGCATCTAAAAAAAAATGAAGATATGCCATCTTTCTTCAGGTGGGTGAGAGCTGTTAATGAATCTAAAAAATGAAGATATGCCATTTTAGTTGGGAATGTGGATATTACGCTATGCATTGGATGTTGACCATAGTTCGAGTAGGAATTACGGACGACTGGGAAGAGATAATATAATTTGTATCTTTAACTATTTTATTTGTAATTTGTATTTGTTATTGTTTTACAATATACGTTACAGATATTTTATGATACCGAACGACTTCATCCAAATGATATCGGAAACAATGGATAAGATGTTTTTTTTTTTTTTTTTGGAAATGAAGAATGGATTATTAGATGATTAGAATCGTGTGTTATTTTAACATTGAATTTTGGAAGTGTATTAATTAGGTTGATTTTTGTCATTTAGACTCTAGATGTGACTTGGATGTGAAACTAGTACTTAGTGTAGACCATGCGTATTTCATTTTTTGAATTATTATTTTAATGAATTTCATCTTGTATAGTCCGGCTTGAGTATGAAATTAATTTGATTGGATGGATTATTATAGGATTATGTTCTTGCTTTTGTTTTCAGGTGAATTGTTTGGTGTTATTTGATTATTGTTTGGTGGGTTATGTGAAATAAAATGGTAAATAACTAAGAAAAATAAAATAACCTAAGACGGTAAAATTAAAAAAAAAAAAAAGTAATTTAACATCGGTTACTAATAACCGATGTTAGAAATTATCTTTACATCGTTCATATTAATAACCAATGTAGATATTTGTACTTTTGACATCATTTATATAGTTGAACGATGTAAGTTGATTCAGAATTGTATCCTCTGTTAAATAACGGATGTAAAATGTTATTTGCGGCAGAAAAATCATTTAAACCCTTTACATCGGTTTACTCAATGTTTACATCAGTTTCTCTAGGAACCGATGTAGTCACGACCGGTCTTACATCGGGTGTTTAATGTTTTTACATCGGTTTCTAATGAAACAGATGTATTAGAGTCCAGTCTTACATCCGTTCTACAACTGATTTAACAACGCTCTATTCTACATCGGTTGGTACGCTGATGTCAATGGCTAAAAATAACCAATGTAAAAGCTGTTTTTTGTAGTAGTGTGTAAAAAAGACTTTAATTCTTTTATGCTTGATGAAAGCTAATGAACTATCAGATGACAAAGATGGTGAGCATAAAAGGGTCGGACGATCAGAGAGACGATGAATAATTAAAATCAAAGAGATGACGATGATGATGAATACGACAAACATTACATGCCTTGTATAGTCCATCCTTCACAATCCCATAAGTTACGACACTCAGCTCAGCATGGTACATTTACATTTGTTTCATCTATAAACTCGAAAGCACAAAATCCTATGATGCCCATATTTTTTCTTTTTCATAGGGATAGTAAAATAATTACAAAGAAATACTCATAAGGTTTGGCTTAATTACAAATTCTCCAGTTATATCACAAAATTATATTGTAAATACCTTTTTTTTTAAATGAAACAAACTCCCCTTATAACCAAATGGGTACTCCTCTCTTAAGGTCCTGTTCATAAGGAAACTAAACATTTAAAGATATTTTTTTCGTAATTAACCTTTTATATTACAAACAACCAATCTTGTCAACCCCCGCACTTGAAACACATGCTAATTTAATTTCTTTGTTGTGTGAGAATTCCATATTTTTATGCAGTGCGGAAAATTGTATCATTTTCAGTGTGGGAGTTGCATATTGTTCTGTGTTTTTAAGTGAGCTATTCTATTTCCTGACTCATACGTAGATCTTCATGGTACAATATTATTGCAATCTTATAGACATTCTATTTATTTATTTTGGATTATTTCTTTTATTTATCATGTAATAAACTTAATATTTTATTGGATGTATTCATTCTAATATTTCTTTTTGCCCTCAATCGTCTAATCGTCAGTGAAAATGTAGGATTGTTAGCTTTGATGCGAGTCAAAACCCAAAGAGTAATTCAGATATCCGCAACTTTCCTTCTCTCCTTTTCAGTATTCAGTCGTTTGTTACTTGAAATATATACCCTTCTTTTATTACTTACTTACGATTTTGTACTTTCTACTCATTGTAGAGTTTTCTGTTTAATTAATAAAAAGGAAAATTTGGAGTTGTTGCTACTTCAATTCCCCTCGTGATCGTTGGAGATTTGTATTGCGTCTTGTTCAGTGGCGGATCCAGGACTAAATCTCAGTTAGGGCGATATTTATTTTGACTGACGATCACCATTATCATTGACCATTGACCAGGCATATTAATTAAAAAATATTACACTTTTTTTAGAATTATATAAATGCAACGATAAGTAGAGGGAATTAATAACATGAATATATAATTTAATATAAATAATAAGAAAGTTACTTGGTACAATTTTACTTTGTACATTACGACAAGATTCTTCGAGGCTTCGTATTTTGAAAGTGCTTCAAGGTTGTCTCATTCTCGATTTTCTTAAATATCTCTTTCCCCACGTAGACCACCAAATTATCATTCAACCAACCATCACTCATTTTGTTGCGTAAGTTACTCTTAATTAGATTCATAGCAGAAAATGCCCTTTCGCACTTGCAGTTGCCACAGGCAATACCAAACCCAAGCACAGGAGAAATAAATCAACGGAAAATAACAACTCTTTCCAGTTCCAACCAACTTCAGTTCCAACCAACTTCTGACTAATTGAAAATATGTTACTGAGGTCAAAAAAGTCCTTGTCATTTCTAACAAGAATAAGGAATGTGGTAGACGTATCCCACTACAGAGTCGCATCAGCAGGCTGCCGCTCAGCTGCAAGTGGATTGAACTTAAGGAATGGTGACTTATCAGCAGTGCATAGCCTTGCGAAAAAATGGCAGCTGCCACTTGATAACTATTAGACAAATATACAGTCAGCAATACAGTCAGCATTCAGCATGCCTTGTCAGCTTCCCTAGTTGCCAACATATTTCTTTTATCTGCATTTTTGGACGTTAGCATGTTGTCATGCATTGTTGTACGGATGTAATCCTCACCACTTGTTAAGTGTGCAGCTATCCCTTGATCAATGGTTCAACTTTCTTGCATGTTGCTTTGTTTGTAGCCGCAGCTAGGGTTGTCTAGGGTTTAAGGCTATATATGTGTATGATGAAACATAATCCGTGGAGTATGAAAGAAAATGTTCTTCCTTTCCCATTTTAGATTATTTGTGCTTTATTGTTTTCCAACATGGTATTAAGAGCAGGTATAGGGCTTAGCTCTGTGAGGTCACTTTCAGCCCTTTTCCTCTAAAATCCCTTTCATCTTTTTCCAACAAATCATGTTTCTGCCTTTTTAGTTGAACTCATAAATGGCTGCACCAGAGGGTGATCCCACATCAAATACAGCTGCTTTGCAAAATCCAGCAGCAGCTCTTTCTCAAAATATCTTGATACAACCACAACATCAACTCATATCAGTCAAACTCAGTGAAAATAATTATTTAGTTTGGAAGCAACAAATTTTGGCTGCAGCTGCTGGTTCAGGACTTGAAACATACCTAAATAGGACAGCTGAGATCCCATCAAAAGTCATTCAAAACCAAGAAGGCCTTATTGTCCTCAATACCAAATTTCAAACTTTCCTGAGACAAGATCAGTTGTTGGCATCTTGGTTACTGTCTTCTATTTCAGAGAGTCTCATTCTAATGGTTGGCCTCACCACAAGTCATGAGATGTGGAGAGCCTTGGAAGCTAATTTTGCAGCTCAATCTAGAGCAAAGACCATGCAATACAAAATTCAGCTACAGACAATGAAAAAAGGGAGCCTTTCCATGAGAGAGTACTTAAACAAAGTCAAGGTATGATGTGATAATTTAGCTGCTTCTAGGCACAAAGTAGAAAATTTTAATCAATTGTTGCATACCTTGACCGGTCTGGGAAGTGAATATGATCCAGTGGTTGTCACTATTACCTCAAGTCCAGAAAAATGGAGCTTTAAAGATGCCAGTGGCCTCCTCTTGAGTTTTGAGTCCAGATTAGAAGCCACAAACCCTCAGTTTGATGAATCTGTGCAAATGACTGCTAATATGGCCATCCAGGGCCAATCAAGAAAAGAGAATGGAAATTGGAACAATCATAATGGCAACAATGGCAATAATAGAAGAAGAGGATCCTTCTCCAATAGAGGAAGTGGAAGGAGAGGAGGTGCAAGAGGCAGAGGAGGAAGAAGCTACAACAACAACAGAGCAGCTTGTCAAATATGTGGTTACACCAACCACACTACCTCTAAATGCTACTACAGGATGGATCCTAACTTCACTCCTCACTCTTCTCAGAGTTTTAGCCCTAGCAACAATCAGAACTTTAACAGAGGATCCTTCTCAAGCAACAGAAACAACCAATCTTGGCCTCACTCTTCAGCAATGACTGCAATGGTTGCCATCCAAGACAATGGATCAGACTACAGTTGGATACCTGACTCGGGAGCATCAAATCATGTCACTCCAGATTTTTCAAATCTCAACATCTCATCTGAATATCAAGGCACAAATCAACTTCACTTGGGTGATGGAGCAGGTTGTTCATCTCTAACATTGGCAATACTACTATTAAATCCTCCTATTCTTCCTCCAAACACCTTTTTCAGCTCTATATTCTTCTTCATGTACCTAGTATCACCAAGAATCTCTTAAGTGTGTCTCAGTTTGCCAAAGATAACAAAGTTTATTTTGAATTTCATCCTTCTGTTTGTTTTGTCAAGGATCAAGCCACGGGGATACTCTACTCCAAGGGAAACTTAGTAAAGAACTGTATAAATTTGACCTCTGCCAAGTGAAATCTTAAAACTGTCCATCATACCCTTCCAATCACTCAGTTCTTAAGAATAATGGTGTCAAAGCACCTTGTTGTTTTTCTGTTTCTAAGAAGGCAGTAGGTCTAGATGTTTGGCATTGTAGGCTAGGCCATGCTGCCAATGAAGTTGTAATAAAAGCTCTCAGAGATTGTAATATACCTTTTTCTAATAAAGAATTTGTCAGCTCTCTTTGTACTGCTTGTTTACAATCTAAATCTCATATATTGCCCTTTCGAGAATCTCTAAGTGTGATAAAAACTCCCTTTGACCTAATCCATACTGATCTGTGGGGGCCATGTCCTGTTAAAGACACTAATGACAGCCTCTATTATGTTGTGTTTATTGATCATTTCACAAAATTCACTTGGATTTACTTCCTCAAACACAAGTCTGAAGCCCTTCAATCCTTTTTACACTTTCAAGCCCTAACTGAAACTCAGTTCTCAACAAAAACTAAAGCTGTCCAAAGTGATTGGAGAGGAGAGTATAGGAGTCTATCCAAACACCTACAAGACAAAGGGATATTTCATAGTATTTCTTGTCCCTATACCTCTCAGCAAAATTGAGTGGCTGAGAGGAAACACAAGCATGTAATAGAGACAGGTTTATCTTTTCTGGCTCATTCTAAGGTACCTAATACTTATTGGATGGAAGCCTTTAATACTGTTGTGCACACTATTAATAGAATCCCTACCAAGCAATTAAACTACAAGTCACCCTTTGAAGCTCTATATGGACATAAACATGTGTACTCCAATCTGAAAGTGTTTGGTTGTTTGTGCTACCCTCATGTGAGACCTTATAATAAGCACAAACCAGAGTTTAGAGCTGTTCCATCAACCTTTCTTAGGTATAGTGAAGGGTATAAAGGGTATAAAGTCTTACTTCCCTCTGGTAAAATACTAATGAACAGACATGTTGTTTTCATTGAAGATCAATTTCCTCTTTCCAAGAAACAAACCTTGAATCTCACACCATCTCTTCTGAGAATAAGTCCAATCCTTCTCCTTTTTATCCAACACTTATTCCTACTCTAACTGATCAGATAAACACCACTTCTGTTCAACAGTTTACAACCACCTCCAGTGACTCAACTCCTGCTCCTATACACAATTACTCTCCTGCTGGTCACACCTCTTCTTTGCACAATTCCACACAATCCTCTACTGCATCACTTACAAATCCATACCCACCCTCCCCACATACAACCTCAAGCTCTCACACCACCATTCCTTCATGTTGCTACTAACACTCATTCCATGCAGGCAAGAGCTAAAACAGGTCACTTGAAGCCCAGGGTGTTCACTGCATTGTTTCAATCTGATAGAGAACCAAGGACTCTGCAAGAGGCTCTACCTCACAAGCATTGGCAACAGGATATGCTCTCTGAACTACAGGCATTGTCTAAAACTCACACTTGGACACTCACTTCTCTCCCTCTTGGAAAAAGGGTAGTTAGCTGCAGATGGATTTATAGGATCAAAAGAGGTGCTGATGGTTCCATAGTTAGGCATAAAGCAAGGCTGGTAGCAAAGGGATACACACAAACAACTGGTTTTGATTATGAAGAAACTTTCAGCCCTGTGGTAAAGCCTGTCACCATTGTTTTGCATGTAATTGTTGTGTTTTTCCTATTATTTTTAGTTAGAGTTTAGCGTCGTGTCTAGTAGTCTCGAGTCATTTTACATTAGGTTTTAAGACTTTTTCTCGTTGATCTTCTTTCTGACTTTAATAGTACGAAGTGTGAGGTGTTTGCGCTACTTTTGGGTTTTTAAGCTTGAATTCTTGTTTTATAGGTGACTAAATGAATTATATTCGCTCGGTGGATGTCTCAGTTGTCATAATATAACCATAACTCCAAAACCACTTTTTCCATTTGCCTCCACCTTATACAATTGGAAATCTGAGAGAATTGTCTAAAACTTTTGTGTTTACAATAATTCCAAATTTTGAGTCTAAGAATGGTAAAAAGCAGCTTTAAGTGGAGACAGTTCGTCGTCGCCTCGCTTGTGGCAGGTTTTGGTGCGGAGCCCATAAATCTCGGAGGAAAACTTCAAATGATACAATTCAAAATCCAGATGATAGCCAAGAGAGAGAGCTACATTTAATATGAGTACAAAGTTGGCTAATTCTGAAGTTTTGGCAGTCGATCGACTGGATTTATGTCGATCGACTGCCTGGAAGAGAGTTGGCTGTTCGAGACTGGGCAGTCGATCGACTGCTTTGTCAGTCGATCGACTGCGACGCTGAGGCTTCGGGAATTTTGAGCATTTTTGACGGTTTTCCCCCTATAAACAAGTATATAAAGCCCACACCTTGCAGCTTTGAAGATATAACTCCCCTCCCAACCCAAGCTAGGGTTTGGGATCAAATTACTCACAAGCTCTTGATAATCTTCTCTTTTCTTAAGTTTTAGATTTAATTTCAAGCTCTTATGTAATTTCATTTCCTAGATTATATTTAAATTCCAAGCACCTCCTTGGGTTTGTAAGCCTAAGAAGAATCCATGTACTCCCTTGGATTGTTACTTTGATGCAATTTACATTCAAGCTTTGTTTCATTTCTTAATTCAAGTAAGTTTCCTTTCAATTTATTGCTTTATGATTTYATTCCATGCTTGTTCTTCATTTCCATGCTTTGTTCTTCATGTTATGCTTTTTGCCTTAGCACCTTGATTTCATGATGAAACTTATGAATTGGCTATGGAATCTAGATGAGTGACACATCTAGATCATAGATCGCCTCTTGGATTGTCTTGATTTCAAGTTTTTCCTATGCTTTATTTTAAATCTAATTTTTATGCCTTGTTTCATGCTTAAATCTTAGATCTACTCTTTGTTGCTTGTTATTTTCCTTTTAAACTTTCCCGTCCATTTTTATTGCTTTATCCATTGATGCTTTCAATTTTCGTCAATTTGCATTATTTAAGATTTTATGCATAGTTGTACCTTGTGCATGCATGCTTGTACTTGGTGAAACAATGCTTGTTTTCACTTGTTTTCATTAATTGCTTGCATTTTATATTTGAGGCATACGACGAGGCATACTACCAACTTGAATTTCATTTTTTAGGATAGTTTAGATATTTTAATTGCTTTATTTTTATTTTCTTTTATTTTTCGAAACTTGAAACACATTGAATAATTCAATCAAATCGGTTTCCGATAATACCGAGCCACGAACCTTTTAATTTTCTAAAACCACAAAAACTATAACTTCAACCATAAGGATAATTCTGTCTATTGCAGTCTCTTGTAGATGGGATGTGAGAAAGTTGGATGTAAGAAATGCTTTCCTAAATGATGAACTAACTGATACAGTTTACATGAAGCAACCTCCAGGATTTGAGTAAGGGAGTACTGATTTGGTCTATAAACTGAATAAAGCTCTCTATGGCTTGAAACATGCACCAAGAGCTTGGTACTCAAAGCTTAAGCAAGTGCTCACAAGGATAGGTTTTCAGTCCTCTCAATCTGATAATCCCCTTTTCTTCAGGGCTAGTTCACAGTCATATACAGTTCTTTTGGTTTATGTGGATGATATATTGATCACATGTAGCAACACTAATGAAATAGCATCTCTCATCAAGCTCATAGATTCAGCTTTTTCTCTAAAAGACTTGGGAATTGTTCATCACTTTATGGGAATTGAGGTCACTCATTCTCCCTCAGGTATGCATCTTTGTCAGAAGCAATACATTCAGGATCTCCTTCATAGGGCAGGAATGTCAGGTGCCAAAGGGTCCATTACACCTATGATCACTTCACCTCCTTTATCCAGATTTGTTGGTAGTCCTTTTCTTGATCAGACATTGTACAGGAGCATTATAGGTGGACTAGAATACTTAACTATCACAAGACCTAATATTGTCTTTAGTGTGAACAGACTCAGTCAATTCATGCAATGTCCACTAGATACTCATTGGAAAGTTGTCAAAAGATTGCTCAGATATGTAGTTGGAACATCAAATCTTGGACTGTCCATCACCAAATCCAAGTCCAACAGACTGGTTGGATTTTCAGATGCCGATTGGGCAACTGATGTGGATGATAGAAGGTCTGTAACAGGATTCTGTGTGTATTTAGAATACAACCTCATCTCTTGGTGCTATAAGAAGCAAGCTTCAGTCTCAAGATCAAGTACAGAAGAAGAATATAGGAGCTTATCACATTGTGCATCAGAAGTCATATGGATCAAACATCTCTTAGCTGAAATCAGAATGCCAACTTCATTACCTCCTCTGATCTGGACTGACAACATTGGAGCTGGAACTTTAGCTGCCAATCCAGTGCTTCATTCTAGAATAAAACATGTGGAAATAGATGTTCATATTTTTAGGGAAAAGGTCAGCCAAGGTGACCTCCGAGTTCAGCACATTCCTTCTTTTGATCAAACAGCAGATGTGCTAACAAAACCACTTTCAAGACAATCCTTCACCCGGTTCAGAAATAAGCTATATGTCACTTCCTCACCGGCCTTGGATTGAGAGAGGGGGGGGGGGGGGGGGGGGGGCGTGTTAGACAAAATATATAGTCAGCATTCAACATGCCTTATCAGCTTCCCTAATTGCCAACACATTTTTTTTATCTGCATTTTTGGACGTTAGCATGTTGTCATACATTGTTGTACGGATGTAATCCTCACCACTTATTGTGTGTGCAGCTGTCCCTTGATCAATGGTTCAGCTTTCTTGCTCGTTGCTTTGTTTGTAGCCGCAGCTAGGGTTGTCTAGGGTTTAAGGCTATATATGTGTATGATGAAACATAATCTGTGGAGTATGAAAGCAAATGTTCTTCCTTTCCTGTTTTAGATTATTTGTGCTTTATTGTTTTCCAACAATAACTTACCCAATAAGGCACACTCTTCTTCTTCTTCTTGTTTTTTTTAACACATAAAAAAGTTGGTTGTCAGCTTTTAGCTTAAAAGAAGTACTTAATAGTGTCTTCAAATCCCAAATTATGTATTTGTGTTTTTCCATAATTATCATAGTTTGGTGGTGCTTTAGATTCTTTATTTTGGGTGTTTTGCCTAATATATAATCTAGGATTAATTACAAAAAATTAATATACTTAAGGTTTGCACTAACTTAAAAAAAAAAAAAAGCAAACTCTGAAATTACAAAATACCCTGAGATCATATCTTGTCTATCTGTTCATCAATGGAGCTTACTTTAGGATATTGCATATTGTTCTAGGCAAATTTAGTTAGGCAGTGTTCAAATTTTAGTTTGTTATTTAGTTTAGTTTTTCTTTGGGTTTCCTTTCAAATTTTAGTTTTTTATTTGGTTTAGTTTTTTCGGGTTTCTTTTAATTTCTTTTTTTTAACAGGGTTTTTTAGATCATTTTTAGGTTTTTTCTCGGGATGCATTTTATCATACTCATATATTTAAGAATATTTTGTCCCAAAAAATAGTTTATATTGCCAAATAAAAAATTGTTATAATACAAGATATATAAAATATCTCTATTTTCTTTTTACCCATTTTATTGTGCTTTTTTTATTATTTGTTCGAACAATTATCATCATCTTTCTCACGACGATCATTTTCAAAAAAAACTAACATATTAAAAATCATAACTAAATCAAGAAAAATAGACAAGAAAAGCAAAACAATAACACAGTAATATTATTTATTAAATAGTGTGTATATCACTCCATTTATTTGATGGCACACAATAGAGAAAAAAGCAAAAGAATGCTTTTTTCTTAACACGTGTGTATTTTCGCATTCATCATTTATTAGCATAGATGATGAAAGTACGAAATATTCTATTAATCTACTTATTTATTTGGAGTTACAAAAGTAACGTGAACACTTAACACCTTCTTTATGATACACCAAGGAAAAAAATACTTTTCATCTGCAACTTGACTTGAATCATCTACATTCAAGTATGTTTTTTCTTGAATATTCTCAATAGTTTGAAGGGGGACAGAGCTTGATTCAACCGAACTTGGGTTTGTTTCTCTAAATAGCCGAGCATCACTATTGAAGGTAAGAGAAACAAGTAACACCACCATTATAAGAACAAATCCCCTAACAGAAGCCATTATGTGTGTCTGTGTGTGTTTAGTATGTTGCTAGTTTAAAATGGCAAGTTGGTAAGTTCTCTTAATTGTGTGTTTATATAGAAAGTTTAATAATTAATTGTTACGGCTCCATAATTAATAGTTGTGGCTCCATAATATCAAGAAATAATATTTACTTTCAATTAAAAAAAAGGAAAAGAAAAAGACAGAAAAAGGTATTTTGAGTGACAATTTATTACATATATTCAATTGCATCTAGTAAGGTGAACTCGATAAAATCTATCATTGTATCAGTTATATATAATAATATATGATATAAATTTAAAGTTTAGGGTTTTAATTTCTATTTCAAATGTTTAGTATTATTATATTTTATAATTTTAGTTATTTATGCATAAATCTACAATATAATAACTCATTTTTAATCTTTCAATTAAGGATGATTTTATAATTTAAAAAGTATATGCATGTATAAACACACATTTACATGGTTTACATTTATTTAAG
>BMAC01000027.1:2550588-2566740 GCA_014905375.1 Phtheirospermum japonicum | reverse complement strand
TAATTATTCGCTTAGGTTAATCGTTTGAGTTTATGAATTTATATGCCGCTGCGATTTTCTTCGTTTAATTAGTAAATAATTATTTCTTTTGCTTTTCAATTTAATTCGCATGCTAATATTAGTTTAAATAATTTTTCTTAGAATAATTAACATAATAAACGAAATAAAAACACGAAATACTAAAAAGAAGAAAAATACGAATAAAAGAACCTAAAAACCCATAAAATCACACAAATTAAAATGCAAAAATATAAGAAAAACACACACAAAAATGAATAAATCAACCCCCCCACACTTAGCCTTTTGCTTGTCATTAAGCAAAATCAAATCTAAACGTAGACAAGAAAAAGCTAACTACCCAATGAAATAAGTAATAATGCATTCAAATTATTCAAGAAGTTAATGCATTAAATTGACTTGGAAATTCAACTAAAAGGACGACACGATAACGTTGAGATAAGAGATTTAAATAAACTTCCGAACTCCTCAAAGTAATGAGTTGCCCTCCATGTTCGTCCTCCATCCATGCCTCGACCCAAGTCTATCCATGACCAAACCGCCAAGTCGGCACCCGACTAACCCAGTCATCTATAAACCTCTTTAACAATAAAATCTAAAAATAAAAATAAAATAAGGAATTCACTTGTACAAGGCTTTCTCTTCTTGTACTTATTATTTTTTTTCTTTTAATTTTTTTTTCACGTACAAGGATTTCTCTTCTTGTACTTTTTTTCTATTTTTTTTTGTGGTACCCATAGTAATGAGGTACGAGCACGAATTACAAAAGCGAGAGTTCATTGACTCCAATCAGCTCGTTTCTAAGTGCAACTAATAACATTCTTCGACTACGCACATGGAGTTTTAACGTCTCCAAAAATAAAAAGAAAAATTACATAATATCCTATAGAGGGTATTTGAGAACGGGGCTAGTAGAGAGTATACCACACTTAAGAACGAAACAAGAATAGAACAAAGGACAAAACACTTCATAGAATCTTCACACTTCATTCCTCACAATTACACTATTGTTCGAATGAAAGTCTAAATACCCTAACCAAAGCATCTAACCACGTCAACTTCGTCAAGGTTCCAGTCAATACCAATACACACGACTCAAATCAACCACAAGCAAGCATACGAAGATTACTAACCAAGGACAAACCCCCTCACACTTAAAACCATACAATGTCCACATTGTATAAATAAAAAGACCAAACAAAGTATGGAAAAAGTAAGAGAAAGAGAAACGTCCCTATAATCGCGCTTGTGGTGAAGTGTCGAGCATCCAAAAACGTTCAAAGGGTTGCAAAGGGAGAGATTCCTGAAATAAAAGAAACAAAGAAAACAAACAATAAAAATAAGTGATAAAAAGCTTGGGTTGCCTCCCAAGAAGCGCTCGTTTAACGTCAATAGCTTGACGCCTTCTACGGACGATGCTATCCCGGATCCAAAAACAAGTGACAATCGTGCCACGCCTTAGTGTTCTCTAAGAGTAAGCACGGGCAATTTAAACCACCAAGGCAAGCACGGATAGCAAATCGTAGAATTAAAATACCACTTCTGTTCGGGGGTCGAAAAAACGAATAGTTGATCACCACGAACATGTCAAACGTAAATTGGGGTGCAGGGTGATCCTCTACTTTTGGCAAAATTAGGAGATCCATCGAACAAATGGAAAATCCTTTAAACAATACGAACTCCTTAACATTCTCCATATCCCCCTCAATATTTTGAAAAATATTAAATTCTATAAACGGGCATAAGGGAAGGGTATTTTCCTTGATTACCTCCACCACCATCTCATTCTTGACCTCAAATAACACTTCGGGTGGATCGATAAGAGGCTCGATCATCGCTTCCTTCTCCAAAAATTCATCCACCACCTCCTTCTCGGTAGCAATTACAATATCGGGTGGCACAATATGAGGCTCAATAATATCACCTTTGTCTAATAATATTTCCACCGTTCCATAAGTAAGAGCCAACAACGGTTCGGGTGGAACGACATGAGGCTCGATCAACACCTCCTTTTCTAAGAATTCGTCCACCGCCTCTTCCTTAACAATTAAAGATTCTGGTGGAACACCATACGACTCAACAATCTCACTCATCTCTAAATTCAGCAACGTTATGTCACTATCCTCACAAGAATCGAGTACTAGCACATCTCCATCATCATTGAGCTCGAGTAAACTTGAATCTCCAACATCGTGCGGGTCCTCCAATGGCAATACCTCCACCTTCTCGTTTAAAGTTTCATTGATTAGCTCAAGGGGAGCAATCTAAACCAAATCTTCAACAACCTTCTCCCTATAAATATCTCCCAAATGATCGTTCAAGCTTGAATCCTCAACACCCTCATAAAGAACGGGAGAGACAATGCCGACTTCCACTCCCCTCTTCTCACCCATCAAATTCACCTCCTTGCATACCTCTTTATAAATATTATCATCACTGGAATTGCCATCAACAAGGGTGAAACTGTCCACATCAAAAATGGCAACTCCTCATGACAAGGTTGATCTAGCCCGTACACCTTGTTGTCAAATTGCTCTAATTGAGTATCGAGGCGTTCTATGCGTTCATCCATACGTCTAGTCGCTTCCACGATCTCGGCTAAAAGTTCTTGAGAAATTGTATCATAAGGAGCGCCGCTCGAAGTATATGCATTGGAGACGAGTGGATTATAAAAGTCGTAGCTCGAAGAATAGGAATGTAATGCATGAGGAGCAAAAGGATCATTATATCTCGAATCGTAATATGCAGTTGGGATGTGATGACCAAAACTAGGATCGAAATAATCGGCATAAGGGTCATCGTGGACCGAATTATTGGAAATTAGAGGCGGGGCCCATTGGTAACTCGAAGGTTCGGATTGTGGGAAGTAGAACGCCTCCATGAAACGATCGTAAATTTCCTCCTATGATCTCAAGGAGTCGGGCTCTAAATCCAGCAACCATGCTTGTGCCCAATCTTTTAGCGTGTACATGAAGAGTCGAATCTTTACTTCATCAATCGATAGGCCGAGAAGCGGGAACGTCTAAGTGACGGTAACATACTCTCGAATAAAATTCAGCGGGTCCTTGCTTGGAAGTCCATGAAAAACTGGGAGTTGATCGAGGTAGAACTCATCAAGATCGTATTCTCGCATTGCAGGGCTCAAACGAATGACCGGTTTAGGGGTAGGACAAATATATTGAGTGCCATACAATGAGACGCTTGATAGTTCGACATGTTTTTTTTTTTAATTTTGGTTTGCTGAGTCTCGGGTCTTGGTTATCTAGGTACCTCGAATACACAACACTCAACAAACGGGATTAAAAGCAACAGAGAAAAATAAAAACGAATAAAAGGGAAAATCACACACGAACACAAACACAAACGAAATAAAAGTCACAAAGAGCAAACACCAAAAATCGCAACCTTAAGCCTTCCCCGGCAATGGCGCCAAAATTTTTGATCCGAACTTTTTACACCTATTTTTTTATTTAAAATAAAAAGCTCGTCCGCAAGAGAATGGAGCAATTGTAGGTGGCAAGTTGGACACGAGTTGATCTCTCGAGGAAAGCCAATCGGAAGTTATTTTGGTGTTTGATTTTACAAACGAGAAAATAAGAAAAATATTAATCTAAACACAAGATCAAGTTTTGATTTGAAACGATTTAACAACTATAAATTAATTAAACTAGAGAAATTAAATTAAATCTAAAATTAATTTGATTATTTTAAGAAAAACTATTTAAACTAAGAGCAATTGAAGTTATTAATTAAAAGATTTTTAAAGCGATTTAAGAAAACTTGGGTTCTAGAGTTTCGATTCGTTTCCACAATCTCTTGGGATAACCCAATTGATGGTTCACGATGAATCTAGGCTCTAGACCCATTAGATCTAGCCAACTAACATCAACATAATCAAAATAAATACAATCTCAATCTCAACACAATCACAAGAACGATTCGTCATGGAAATAATAATTATTCTAAYAAAAWTATTTAAACTAATATWAGCATYCYAATTAAATTGAAAAGCAAAGYAAATAATTACTTACTAATTAAACGAAGAAAATCGCAGCGGCATATAAATTCATAAACTCAAACGATTAACCTAAGCGAATAATTAACRGAGTAAAARCTAAATTTAATTACTAATTAATTAACTAATAAGAAARTCAAATTAAAGCCAAAACAAGCAATAACTCAATAATAAACTTCAAAACGCAGCAACATGWAACTCATAAACAAAACTAATTAACRTAAACAAATCTAAAAGCATGCATAAAAATAAACGAACATGAATAAACGGCAAACTTGAAGCTTAAAAACGAGCAAAACATGTAAACTAGATCGCATGAACTTCATTAATCAATCCAAGTCTCCAACATCCAAACATAAACCATAAAAACTGAATAAAATCAGAGAATTAGAATCATATAAGGTTCAGCGAATTTCAGATCGAAAAACGAACGTAAGAAAACGTAAAGATAAACTATGARCTAAAGCATAAAAACTATGACGAAAGCTTGGAAAACATGAAAAAGGAATAAGAGACTTATTAAATGTAGTAGATGCAGTAAGTTCTTCGAGTTCTCCACAGAAATACGCTGAAAAATGGACGGAAACGAGTTGGCAACGTCGAACGGCTCCGGAACGCGTCTTCGTCGAATCTTCAATCTCCGAGTTTTTGTGTTAAATCCGACTCCAAACCCTAGGATTATGTATTTGGTAAGTTCTTAGGGTTGGATAATACTGAAACTCGGATTATAGGTGGGTATTTATAGTTTTGGGAAGTCTTGGGCAAAAACAAACCCTAAAAACGAGTCAAAAACGCGTCCAGCAATCGACTCGTGATACTAGAACGGTTTCAGATTCTAACCGTTCTAGAAAACTGGAAGCGGTCGGCAGCTATCGGGCGCCTGGTCGGGCGACGCGCGCGGGGGTCGGCAGGCGTGGGCAGGACTGTGCGGCACGGGATACTAGAACGGTCCCAGCATCTGACCGTTCTAGAAAACCTGGCAGTTTCCAAAAGTTGCCAATCTTCGCCGGAAAGCTCGTTTTCTTCTCGTAATTACAATTCTTCAATTCGAGCATCCTTAAATGCATCTTTTTAACATCGTTATTCAGCTCGTTCCACTACTAATAAAGAAAATTTAGCGCAATTAAGCTGCAATCTACGAAAATAAGCACAAAACATAATAAACGAAATAAAAACACGAAATACTAAAAAGAAGAAAAATACGAATAAAAGAACCTAAAAACCCATAAAATCACACAAATTAAAATGAAAAAACATACAAAAAACATACACAAAAATGAATAAATCACTAAGCACGAATGGGTGAAAGAATGCAACCGAGTATAGTCGAACATGTTGCACGATTTGACTCGGGCATATGAAAAAAATATGAATAGGTGAAGATGTAAAATAAATTTAATAACCGATAGATAATAAAGAAAGATATTTGTAAGAAGAATTGACAAGAGTTAAGTACTTAATCAATGAGCCCCTGGATTTGAAGTAAAAGATCAGTTTATTGGAACTATCAGATAGAGAGAGTATAACTAAGAAAGTCATACTATTATAATGAAATGAGTCGATCAAAACTACGTTCCAATAAAAGATAAAAGAAAGAAACCATTCAAGTTTTCAATTATGAATGAAAGCAAAGTAAAAGTAGAATGAGAAGCTTGATAGTTGATGCAATCAAAGGGGTAAAGAATTAGGGTGACCCAAAGTAAGAGAAGGTACAAGGTATGATCTTTGTCCAGAGATGAAATTGTCGAACAAGTGATAATAAAACAAACAATGTGAAGTCAAAAGGTGTATATATGTGATATATATAAGAAATACTCACATGGAAAATGAAATAATTAATATTTCAAAATTATTATAGAAATATCAGTATCTAAGGAATACTTATATAGTTTGACCACTGGTCCGAACGTAAATTTACCGGCGAGAGAAAACGATAAAAAGAGAAGTGATAGAAGATTTAAGATAAGGTGTATAATTTTTGGAACATACAAATATAAAAGTTACAAATAATGAGATAACAAATAAGTTTTCAAAGGGTAGAATAATCAAAAGTTTTCAGAATGGGTTGCCAATTATAGAGAGAATAACAACCAAAAGTGCAACACCACTGACGTAGCAAATAAAACAAGTGAGCACTAACAACAGTAGAAGGGTCAATTCTCTAGAATAAGCAAAGATAAATTCTTAGTATAGAAGAGGAATAAAATAAAATATAAGGGTGATTGAACAACGATGTGAGATAAACAAAGTAAAATCAATTCCACAAGACTAAAGATGAACTCGAAAACAAAAGTGATTAAACTTAAGTTCATTTCAACAGTGCATGTGTGAACTAGTATATCAGAGGAAGTCAACCAAAGACTTGGGTGCAATGTGCATTTTGAAAGTAGTTGTGTTAGAGAGCTCCACAATTAGGAAAAAATGTCTATCAAGTAGAGCAAAAGGACTACTAAGGTCAGAGTACAAGAGAAAATTGGGAATATGGATGATGACTTTAAAAATTCAACAAAAGTCTCACATTAATAAATTCGAGAGTAGGTATATAAAAGAACTTAATGTTCAGAAGATAATATCATAAGAGATTAAAATCTTCATAAACAAAAGTTGGTGTCAACCGCAATGAGTATGATAGGTTCACTATTCAATCAAAATCCAAGAAAATATTGTTATAGATTAGAATGAGTGATTTTATCACAAATTGTGATGAATAACAGATTCTCAAGGTTTACAATGTAGTATTTACCAAGAAAATGATTGAAAAGATAACAAGAATGATTTGGAAGGGAAATTTCAGATATCTTGAATCGTCAAGTACTCTTGAAGTCTCTTGAAGGTTCAGTGACAAATATGTGATAATTATCAAAAATAATCAGGTGTTCGGATGAATTAAAGGTACGGAACAAACATTAACACTGAGTGTAAAATAGTGAATCAGTAAGAATGAGAGACAAGTGCAAGGTGGAACTTGTTCTAAATAAGTGAAATTTTGAAAATATAATTGTGAATGAAGACATCCAAAGAATTCAACAAGCTTGACGCTTAAAGAGAAAACATTGGCTACAAATGACCCAACAATTTTCAAACCATAGCTTAAGGCCGAACAATGATCGCGTGAGTTCCATGATTCCAAAGATATCATGAAATAAATAATTAACGACCCTTAGAATGTTTAAACATCCCAAGTCAGAACTCGATAATGAAAGGTAGTCAGACAAAACGATTTCTATGAGAGAATAACTATAAAGGAAATACTCAAGAGTGTAAACAATGAAAGTAAGATGTTCACCTTGAATATGAATCAGTCATAGAAGGCAAAAAGAAACAAAGCAAGAATTCTAATAAATAAGACAAACAAGATATGAAACTTGTTAGGTTTTAGGTACAAAAGAGAGACGAAAACATGGATAAAAACCTCAAACTCAACATGAATTTCTATTCAATAAATTCAAGAGGAGGTATCAAAAATAACCTAACAATCAGAAGATAGTGTCATAGGAGATGAGAATATTAGAGAAAAAAAATTGATATTCAACGTAATGAATATGTAAGGCTCACCATTCAATGAGATCTAAGAAAATAATGGTTATAGAGTAGAATGAGTGATTACATCATAAAACAAAATCGATAAAAGAATCTCTAAGTTTACAATGAGGTATTTAACCAGCAGAAAGAATCACAATATGGTTGATAAAGAAAGTTTTAGGAAGAGAGGTCAAACTCTCATTGGTTTACAAAAAGTATCACTATTGTACATTGAATAGGAGGTATAAATCCAACTCTCACAAAGAGAAATCAGTTAAGGGTCATCCATAACCAAATATAATCATTTGTAAGGAAAGTTATAAATTAAAATTCCTCACAGGATAAGTGTTCTAATATTCAAAAGAATACAATAACGACTTGAATAATTTTCAGGTTTGAGTTTGCAAGGAAAATAGATAAACTAGTGATAGTTTACCATGCGAAATAAGAGAGTTTAAGAAAAAAAAAATCACACTCAAGTACATGATTTTCTATGGATGAATAATTTATTCACGAGGTAAAGAAGCGAGGTACTTGCTGAGAATGCAAAGAGGTAACTAAATTGAGGTGAACTAATTCTCATAAAAAGCTAACTGAAAAGTGAGAATCCGAACAAGAAACAAATGACACATCGAGGAGAATAGTAGAAAAGATTGTGGTTCCTGTCTACTCAAAGAAATGGAACAAAATTGAAAAGATAAATAAGTAATCATCCAATATAAGTAAGAGAAATAGATGGTTGAGGTTTTTTTTTTTTCAAAGATAAAGAATGAATGTATTCAAATGATCGCTTATCAAGTAGGATAATAAAATGAGTAATAGGATAAAACAACAAGGTATAATATGAAATGATTCTATTTAGAGTGAAAGTTGAACATGACGACAAACGTCACAAAGTAGATAAAAGGTCAAATACAAGGCACACAAATTCCAAATGAAAGTGTAAATGAAGTGACAATTTGAATGAAACTAGATTGATGTTTCATTGGACAGGATTACCCCTGACAATGGAATATCATCGTTTTTTTTTCCTAAAGTTGATTAACCTAAGTAAGTAGATCGGTATTTCTTCAATAACTAATGATAACCAAAACTTAAATATTGACTTATGCACCAGAGGTCTCCTCATACAGCTTGAGGATTATTTCTTCTTTGACGTTGATTGATATCGTATCTAGAGTATCCTCAAGCTTGCATCAGCCTTATGAAACTTATATCTAACTTTTCTATCTTAATCTTCCTTGATGCATTTCTTTCGATCGCCGTGCCACACTGTGTTGTCTTATAAACTTTCATCCCATAATTGTTATTTTCTTGAATAATAATGTCTTGAGCTTGTTGATAATCATATCGTACATCATCCAATGGTTCATCTACTCTACCAAAAAGTCCCACATCATCCTTTGGTTAGACTAAAATGAACTCACTTGACTTCCTTCCATGTCAAAGCAGTGCTCGTAATTTTGATCCGTACATGCATCATCTATTTCTTTTTCAACTCCTTTGTGATGTTGAAGATCTCTAATCGTCGACTTATCTCTTTAGTATTTCAAATGTTTCATTTTAATAATCAGCATCGATGACAAAAGCAAGCTCACCTGCTACACTTTCTTGACGAAACTTTCTGAATTAGATAGGTCTCTAACTCCTTCAAAATTGGTAGTTGAGTCTAGACTCTCGTTAGAACATCAAGGTTCAGGAATTGCTTAGCTAATCAAGCTTCCCTTTGAGATTCGCGAGAAGAGAAAAGTAATACTAAAATCTAAATTTCAAAAAAGTTGATAACTTATAAGTAATGAAAATTCTAGGCTCTTGAACTAAGAACAACTCTTCAAGATAAACAAAAACTTAGAACTCTTAAAGATAAACAAAAACTTAGACAAGTATTGAAATTAGAAGGAGGTTGAGGTCACGTAGTGAAAGAATTGATGTTCAAGTTTGACAATCTAAATATGAAATATTCTCACATCAACCAACTATCTAATTGGCATAAGTTGGTAGTTACTCCTTAATCTGTCCAAGTCATTACTAATATTCTAATTCTCAAGTCCAAAATGGCAGTGGCATTCTAATCACAGGCCAAAGACCCTAACCTGGTTACGCTTAAGTGCAACTCCTTTGCACTCAAGCTCTGATACCACTTCTGTAACGCCCCAAATAAAATACTACCTTAATAGTAACTAAAATAAATAAATAAAACAAACTCTCACCTAAAAATTTGCTTTCATATACATAAAATCACAATAAAAGGAAGTCGACAAAAGAAAGCTCTAGACGAGTCAGTCTTCACTTTGAAATTGAAGTCAACTTTATTCGCATTATCGTCGATATTTGGAGAGTTTGGTTTTAAAACAAACGAGAGCGTGAGCTAAAAGCGCTCAGTGAGGACAAGCAATTGAAATGTAAATTTTCTTTTGAAATATAAAACTGACAAGAGTTTAGAAAATAATTTTCATAAAATAATCCAAGCACTTGGTGTGCAAAACTATTTTCATACGTTTAACAAAACTCTAGTCAGCAGCTTCAAAATTAAATTATTTTAAAATTAAACAAACGATAGATTTTCTCAAAAACTAACCAATTATCACATTTAGAACAAACAGAKAATGCWWATRTYTTTTTAAGAAATCAATTGAAATATTTAACAGTTGAACAGACAGGAAAAGCTATCTCGTTCTTGTTTTTAAGAAATAAATTYAAAGAGTTAACYGTTGAACAYACAGGAAAAGCTGTCTCGTTCTTAATTTTAAGAAATCAATTGAAACGGTTAATAATTGAACAGACATGAAAAGCTGTCTCATTTAAAAACAATCAATCCAATTAGTGAGTGTCCGGGTACGGAACTCTAGAGGTGGCTCCCGCGCGTAGCACTTAGCTCCCGAAGGACTCTAGAGGTGGCTCCCACGAGTAGCACTTCGCTTCCGAGCCAGATTAACTCACATAAACGTAGAATCAATGTCGATCAAATATGATCCATACGTTTCCGCTCACCATAAAAGGTGACACTCCAGGACGCAGCCTTAAACTCCTTATCCCTCCCAGTAGGCTCAACGTCCCTTAATCATTGGGATTCAAACCCAGGGTACGTCATATTTTGGAATATACCCAATCTACGACCCAAACACTGCCGTCGTCTCCGACCCAACCAGGAAAAATGGGAATAGGTACCACGAGGAGTCAAGCAAGAACCACAGGCAACCTGCTCGATTGATTGCCCAAACTACTCGTGCCTGACAGACAGTGACAACGACAGACAGACAGACAGTAACAGACATTAACAGTGATTGACATACAGTAACAGGCAGTAACAATTGATAACAGACTGTCAACAACAACAATCGAGTTCAAAAGATATCTTTTATATAAAATCATATAATAGGATTTATGATTAAGCACAATGGCAATGCACATTTTCATATTTTCCCTCAAAATACTATTTTTCAAAAGACTATACAAACAGGAAAATATGTTTAAGCAACAAGTGCTTCATGATTTGTAAAATCTCAAACTTTTCAGTTAAAAACATTTTACTCGCAGATAAGTACAAACCACGCATTATAATTTGAGAATTTTCAAACTCCCCAGTTTAGAAAGTTTTACTCACCTTAATTGAGGTTCTTTCCAAAATCAAGCATATTGTTATGGCGGCTTTACGAGGTTCCCGATCTAGTATATGAAATACCTCGTCACTTCCAAATAAAAGCTCATATTGAGTCCTAAAACATAATATATTTATAAAAATTATAAATATAACATATAATAAAGTAATATCTAAGATCCTAAGTCACTTGGAAGTGAAACTAATCGACTTGATCGCGTAATAGTCTAATAAAGACGTTCGACCTTGATTCTAGAAATCTGGAGTTCAAAGAGTAAATCTGTAATTTTGGATATGTCTTGCGTAGGAGGATAATATAACGAAGTTATGGTTCGAATTTAAAATCATTTGAAAGTCGTTTGACCCATTTCAGCTCACAAATAAGAAAATTGTACGGTTTTGAAAAATTAATAAATTAATTGGGGTCAAAATGAGATTTTTGGAACTTTAAAAAGTTTGTGGGGTCAATCTGATATTTTGGGGCCAATTCAAAATAAACCAAAGTTGGATTTAGGAGGAGTAAATTGAAACTTTGAGGGTCAGATTAAAGTTTTTAAAATCTTCAATTGGGTCCAAAACTATATCTAATTCTCAAAAGTCAACCCATAAATTATTAACCCATTTCATTTGAACCCTTAAACTTTTTAAAACCTCCTGCTACGTCCGTTTATTCCCTTTCTCGGCTCAGCCCCTCTCCGGCGACCACCTGACATCAGCTATCACCAACAATACACACCCAAATGCGTCGCGCACACACACATATACTTACACATACGCACAACCTTTCAATCTTAAATATCCTAATTTAATAGGACCCAAAACATGAAGTTAATTAAGGATTTCCGAAGCTGAAGTAAAGATGAACAAATTGATATATAATTCGTTAAATTTGTTTACATATTTTCTGAACCAAAAAATATGTTCAAGTAAATATATAATAATTCTAATATAAAAAATATCGAATTTGCACCTTCTCCTCACTTTTTTCAATAATAAATTAATAATAATTATAATATTAAAAATAATATATATTCAGGTAAATATATAATAATTTGTATTGAAGATTGCAATCAATTTTGACTTTTAATTCCCATATTTTAAGGTAAATGGAGGTTGATTGGTACTCCTTCGGTCTCATATTTGTCATGATTGACTAGATTAAGAGAAATGATGGTGTTATAATTATAATTATTAAATGACCATAATATCCTTTTATTTTCAAAAATTAAAAATAAAGAATAATAAAGAGAAGGGTAAAATTAGTAAACTTAATTTTTTTTATTTTTTATTGAGAAAGTAAAAAAGTAGCATTAATTCTCTCTTAAATTTAAATGTGGCAGAGACAATTTTTTTTTATAAAATACGATAAATAGAACGAGACGGGAGGATTAACTTAGATGTGGTTGTGAAGGAGAAAGAATAAAAAGAGAGAGTTTTTGAGAGAAAAAAGACAGTGTTAGTAAAAGCGGTACCCATATCGTAGTTTGCACCAAAGGCGGGTGCTGATGTGATCGCATACATAGCTGTGTCAAGGACCGCATTTATGGCAGCATCGTTTAACGCATCCCCAAAAATTGGATTGACCAAATCTGCATCCCCGGCGTATTTTTTGTTGAACGCATTAGTAAACGTGCGCGAGATCGGATTATTCCCAGTCGAGAGGTTCTCATCACTTAAGATCTTGAGCATCGCCTTGGTTAGAGGACGTGAAGGGCTAACAACAATGCCTTCCCCTTTCGAAGACATAGAAGAGCACGACTGGTTAGTTTAAGGATGTCGTCAAGAGAATTGGACACCAGAGCGGAGGAGTAATGAGTACGCCTGGTCACGAAAACTTATGAGGACTTAGAATTAGAATCGGAGGCCTTCATGGGTACAAGAGACTCACGCCCACCAATAGTAGCTGCTAACGAGTCAGTGTTAGTAGGGAAGCCGGTAACATCAATAATCACATATGTAATCGCATCTGCGACTGCATCTCCCCCTTTCTTCGAGGCCTTAGCAGATTTCCTCGAACTCTTCTTCATTTGTTTCTTGTGGGTCTTATGCTTCTTGGGTCTCGATCCACCTTTCTTAAAAACGTCGAAACCAGAGTCTGGTGAGTCAAAAACGTCAGGCACATAGCCACGGAGGTGTCCACTTGTGAAGTACCATAGATAATACCCATTGATCAATTAGTTTAATGTAGACACGCATCTTGACTCTTCAAGTTTCATAGTTAGATCCATCGAGGATCGGGGGCGAGTACCATACTCACCCGACTGTGAATCCATAAATTTTCAAATGAGGATATATACTTAGTGAAATCAAGTGCCGACTCTGAACTTGAAAGAATTGCAGACCTCGATTCACAATTTTAATCAAAATAATATGTGTGTTCTAAAATAAAATAAATAGCAGGAAAAAAATAAAAGACACACATATAGAACTTTTGACTATAAGAATAATGTATTTTTATAGTCGAGCCAACAGGGGAAAAATCTTTATTATTCAAAACTTGCGTTTCAATGATTACAAAAGTCATAATCCATTAAGTAAATATAAATTAAAAACTCTTTAAAAGTAGATATGATCTAAATCATTATAACTCGTTCAAAAACTAAAATTCACAACCACAATATTGGATCTTAACAAAAATATTTAAAACTATGGAATAAAATAATTCTGGCTGCAAGATGTATTGTGGATGCCGAAGACATTTGCAGTCACATCCACTAATTTCGAGAATCTACAGCAAGAATAAAATTTGATCTCAAACAATTTTGCTTCGATTGTTCTCTCTAAAAGCGTGAATCGTTTGTGAGCGATCCCTCAACTTTATATAGTCACACCTTATTTGTATAAGAGACCTACAAAAAAATAAAAAAATATATATACAAAATAAAGCAAGTAATGTCATTAGTAAGGCAATACGATCAAATCTCTAGAGTCCTAATAATATTTACTATACTAAGAGTCAAATGCTACTCTAATGAAAGAAATATACATAATATATTTTACATAAATATTAATATAAAGGAAACAAGATAAAATCTTAAACTCCTAAATAATAGATACTACAATATACGAATTCTATATAAGAGACAGAGAATTACAACCTAATCTAAGATTACGTAATATACATGATAATTAACAAAAATAATAAATATTAAAATTTTCCAAAACAATTAAATCTTGGCGAGATAGGCAAAATATCAAATAAGACAAAACAACTTATATATTAATTATTAAATCATGTATTTATTAAAAAATGTGACCCAACAATTCGTATTCAGAAAGAAGTTTTAGCTAACCTACATAACATATTGTGATTTTTTCTTTTAAGGGAAGGGGTGGTAAAGTCATAAAGTCAACTAAAATAGTCTTATTCACAAAATCTAATACTTCTTATAAATATAAAAATTTTAAGTAACTATTTAATAAATTTAAAAAAAAATAAAAAAATATATAAAATATTATAATATAATTAAAAGTAAACCTCAAAACTTGAAATCATAAAAAGTATATATTGTTTAAATTTATATAATTATTTAATATATTAAAAAATAAAAAAATCAAATATATTATAGAATAATAATACAAGTCGTTACAAATTATACATCAAGATAAATAAATATTTAATCACAAATAATTACTTGATAGAAAAATATTATATAAATATTTAAATAAGTCTCAAAATACTTTTAAATTACATAATAATTTAATAAAGTGTGATTAAATTTTAAATAAACATAACATAAAAAACTACCAAATTAAAAAAAGGTGTTAAAAAAGAGAGATTTTGGGTCACGAAATTAATTGAGTGAGATCGGGAAATAAATATAATAAACCTCAATATGTTGTTCATTCGCAACAAAATATGTCTTTGTGTGTATTGTTTAAATTAATATAGTTAATTATTTCATTATAATTCACAATAATATTAATTATTTTCTAATAATCAATTATATTCCCTAAACTTTATCTTCAATATTCCATACAATTTCTTATAATAATTATCAATTAATAACTATATAACTATAGCATAAATACCTTAATATTATATAATTAAATTAAAATACGATGAACTTCTTTCCTTCTAATATAAGGATTTTTACAAATATAAGAATATAAACAAGTCATATATAATTAATATAAATAAACAAATTTAAATTTGTTAACTTAACTAAAAATACAAATAATCTAAGTAAATGGGAAAAAAGTTTTTTGCCACATGTACTTGTAGCGTTTTTATGGTTTGCAACCTAATATTTTTTTCTTGTTGTTATTAACAACCCAAAGTATACGAGTTTTGCTCTCTGCAACCTTCAGACTATTTTTCATTCAAAAAATGATTGAATCGAAGCACGTAAACCCTATGCTTCATCACCAATTATTACATAGGGCAATGTTTTCATATTTGGTAGCGTGATATGCTCTTGCATGTGGATTGATGTGTTTAACTCCTTTCCATAATTAATTGTGTATAATATGCTTTATGTATTGATTTCTGGATGATTCGTAGGTATGTAGCCTATTGTGCACATGCCCGATTTTGTGGCTGTTCGATGCAGCTCTAGAAGGTTGGTGTCTGATTAGATGGTTCTATATGGATGAATCTAATGTCTTAATGGAATATGCGTTGGTTTTATGAAATAACTTATTTGTTTGGAGGGTAATCTATCCGACCTAAAAGCCCTTTTGCAAAGAATAGTTTTTAATTATTCTACAGATGCATCTACTTAATACATATATTATCTACCCTATATATTAATGCAAAATCCTCCTATCCTATGTGTCTGTTTTACATGCTTTGTTAGTTTTGGAAAAAAATTTGGTGCTTCGATGTCATCCGAGCCTAATATTAACCTAATTTAGTATTTTTCCTTTTTATATATTTACCTACTTTAATACTTTCCTAATATTATATTTTGCCTAATTCAATATTTTTCTTTTATAACAACTTACCTACTATAATACTTTCTTTAATATATTTTGTCCAATTCAATATCTTACTTTT
>BMAC01000027.1:2533648-2545701 GCA_014905375.1 Phtheirospermum japonicum | reverse complement strand
CGCTTCACCTTCCCAATTCCACCAAACTCTCAATCGAAACCCTTTCTCTTTCACACTCTCTTCCCGACTTTTATTTCACAACACTTAGAAGCTTTATGAATTTGCCTCTTTTTACTAAACTTAGCCTTTTTGAATTAGGCTTTTCACATGAACGCACGCTTTATCCACTTTTCGTGATTTGTGTTGGAGTATTATTATTCTTTTTTTTTTTCTTTTTTTTTTTTTTTTTTTTTTGTGTAAGCAACTCAAAACCCGAAAACCCACAATAAATTTCCCACACATCTCTCGTCAACTAACAACACACTCTCTCACCTCACCAACGCGAAGATACAAGAGCTAAAATCGAGCTCGGCTAACAAGAAACGGGATAAAGGCTCAAGGTGGCTCATTTGGATTTTTAAAGTAACTTACATATACGAATATGGCCGGAATAAGGGTGATATATGTGCCTCGAGGTCATTTTCAAATTCAATCATGTGCGAGCAAAATTAAACCTCTTCAATGCAATTTCTATATATATAACGACGGTTTTG
Source organism: Phtheirospermum japonicum (assembly GCA_014905375.1). Lineage (NCBI taxonomy): Eukaryota > Viridiplantae > Streptophyta > Magnoliopsida > Lamiales > Orobanchaceae > Phtheirospermum > Phtheirospermum japonicum. Next base: position 2,545,168 of record BMAC01000027.1, on the reverse strand, counting down.
GATGAAGCACAAAAATTTCAACTCCTCACACAAGAGGCTTAAGACATGCAAAAACCTGACAAGTAAACTATTCAAATTTCAAAGTATGAGGAATTATTCTATCATGTAATAAAAACATAAAAACGACAAACAAAAGACTCACAAACGATCCAACAATGACTCAACCAAATGATAGCGCAATTAGTAAGCGTCACTTCGCCAAGGCTCGATTTAAGATTTACAAAACATGCTTGATTAAAACCCGGACCCTAAGCACCTACCCACCCCACACTTAAACCATGCAATGCCCTCATTGCATTTTAATGAGAATCAAATAAAAGGGGTGTGAATAGAAACTCCCTCAACCGAGCGAGTTTGGGTCGAGCTCGGTGGGGTCCACCTAAAAACCAAGCAACCCAAGTAGAATCCGAGCATGGTTAGTGTCACCCGACTTCATGAACGCTACCAAACCATCCATTTGCCCAAGGTTGGAGTCGGTAACCGAGATATATACAAAAACAATCACATGAAATTAAAATCCAAGAAAATTATGTACATAAATCACAAAAATAAGGAACAAAAGCACCAAACACTATATTTTAGATTTTTTTTTTAGTTTTTCAATTTTTTTTGGGTTTTTTCAAGAATTAGATGAGAAACAAAAGAACATATTCGAATTAAAATAATACAAACCGAAATATCAAGTCTAAATTAAACATAAAAACAAATAGATATAAGAGAGATAGGGGAATCAACGACGTCTCCGTTGTCGGGGTTGGAGGTTCGCTTCCTCGTCCTCTTCCTCTTCCACCTCGAGAGCTTCTTCTTCCTCCTCATCGTTTTCGTTCTCCTCCTCCTTGTCGTCGTCGTAATCCTCGTCTTCATCGTCCTCGTTCCGGGCTAAGCGGCTTTCGATCAACAAAAGGCGGCTATGGAGGCCGCAGTGGGCTCGGTCGGCTCTTGCTTACCCCGCGTCGAGCTGATCAAAATGCTCAAATACTTGGCGTTGAAACTCGTGACAATCCGTGTTGGGACCCGGGCTGGTGCTCGGGCCCACATAAGGCGATAAAGCTCCATGGCTCGTGCTCGAATGAAGCGGGGCCCCCGAACTGGTGTTCGGGACGTCATCGGCATCAGCACCCTCATTGTGCCACCTATCGTACTCGTCCTCCTCCCATTCTTGCTCTCGGTGGCGCGGGCATTGGGGGTTCGTCGGTATCTTTGGCAATTTCCACCCCAACACCATCGGTTCAATTCTAGTCATCCCGGCCGCCTCCGGGTCTAATCCAAAATGTCGGGCGATCATGGTGATCATGGGCCCCATTCCGACCCGGGCTATACTTCCGCCCTTCGTCTTCGTGATCGCTCGAATCCCGGCTCGGATGAAAGGAAAGAACGGAAGTTGACGCCCGTTTTCCAAGCTCCAAAGTACGTAAACTTCATCGAGAGTGAGATTGGAGCTCTCGTGTTTGCCCATGACGACGTGGGCGAAGAACTTATACACATTTAAAAGAGCCACGTCGGTGATCGCCGAGGCTTGATATCGAGAAGTACCTCGCCCACCCGTGATCAGGGCCCAAAATTGCGTCGGGGCAAAATCTCTTGGCCGGTCGTCCCATAAATCCTCACAATTAAACCCAAGGACCGCTTGGAGCGTTTCCCATGTGATCATATGCTCCTTTCCTCCGAAACGAACCCGGAACTCCGAGACATCACGTGAATCGTATGTGGTAAAGAATTCGAGCATCAACTCCTTGTAGGCCGGTGCTCGAAGGGAGGCAAAGTATCTAGCTCCCAACACGTCCATTAGGGAAAGCACCCGGGACCCGACCCCTTGGTAATCCCCGCTCGCTACCCACTCGTCAAGGCGATCGAGCGATACAAAACGTGGAACAGAAAAGTTCCTTTGAAATAGGTTTTCGAAAAGCTCACCCTCGTACGTAGAATAAATGGGAAACGGGGCGGAGTAATTGGCGGCGAGGTTGGGAAAGTGGAGGTACTTAGCCATGGAATTGGTGAGAAGGAACGAAATTCGTGGTCTAAGAACTTCGAGGATCAATATTAATGCTCAAAACGGAAGAAACGGGGGGAAATTAAAAAGAGAAGTTCATTGAGGCATTTCCTCGAACACTTGGTGGGCACAGCTTTTGAATAAGGAAATTCGAAGAATTGGAACTCAAATACCCCCCAAATCACAACCAACCAACCAACAATGATTCCAAGGAGTAAGTTCTAACGAAGTACCTCGAAGAAACGGCTCGAATTAGGATTTTAGAGTCGAAGAGCAAGAATTTCCCCCAAATTGCTTGTGTTTGAAGATGGAAGACGAAATAAGAAATCCCGCGTAAAACTCGATCGATCGACTCCTCACTCTTTCTTTCTTTTCGATTAATTTCCTTTTTTTTATATGTTCTTGCTCTTCGGTTTTTTTTTTTTTTGTTCTCTCCCCCTTTTTTTTCACGTTGCAGTCGGCTGGGGTGGAAGAAAGGGAATCGACCGGTCTTTATAACCCTCCTGCCCAAACCGCGTCAGTGGGGCAGTCGATCGACCGTCGGTCAGTTGATCGACTGCTCTTCAGAGAGGTCCGAGAGTTTCTGTCCGCTAGTCGATCCGGGGAGGCTTAGTCGATTTTTGGAGTCAATCGACCGCTCAGTCGATTCGACTGCTCTTCAGAGAGTCATTTTTCGGTCCCCTTAGCTCCAAGTTTGCACCTAAACCAACAAAAACATAAGAAAACGCAAAGACGAGGGGAAAATGCACATAATTTCAAGAAGAAAGAAGAAAAATAGAATAAAGAAAAATAAAATAAGATAAGATAAAAGTGAATAAGAATAAGAAAGATAAGAAAGGGATAGAAAACCCATGGGTTGCCTCCCATGTAGCGCTTGTTTAACGTCTTTAGCTCGACGGTTTCTTTGCACGATTATGAAACGGATAAGACGGGAGGATCCACCAAAGCTACCACTTCCTCGCCGGGTGGAAAAAGGAAACCATGATGATAGGGTTTGACTCGGTGCCCATTCACTTGGAATCGGTCTTGGGATGCGGGGTCGATTAACGTCACCGCTCCACTTGGAATAACGAACTCGATGGTGTAAGGACCCGTCCATTTAGACTTTAACTTTCCGGGATGGAGTGTTAAGCGGGAATTGTAGAGTAAAACGGACATCCCAACCTCAAGCTTCTTTGGGACTAACCTCTCGTCATGATTTCTCTTTGTTCTTTCTTTATAAAGACGAGCATTGTCATAATGAATATCCCGAAACTCATCAAGCTCCTCCAATTGCAACCTTCTCTCAAGGCCGGCTTCCTTCAAATCTATTCTCACGGCTCTCATTGTGGTAAACTCATCAATTGGCTCAATGACTTGTTTCTCATCAACAAGCCCCACCTCCCTCTTCGGAAACGTGTCGTTGACCTCAACGATGCTTATACAAGCACTCCCAAAAAGACCCATCGCAATACACGATTCGGTGCTACGCCCATAAGCTCCATCACCCTTAACATCACCTCTATTACCATCCTCCGACTCGATTATCCCATCATACTCATCCGCCAAGAAAACATGCTCACGCGATTCTTGAATATCGTCAACGAGAAGACAATCCGCATGAAAGATGCTGGAAGGAATCGACGGCAAGGTGGACATTGAAAAAGTAACCGACTTACCCGCAACGGATAAGGTGAGGTTCTTCTTGCCAACATCGATGAGGCATTGAGTAGTCGCCATGAAGGGATGCCCAAGTAGAATGGTGTGATCGGCACCATCGTTTGTCACCATGCCCACATCAAGAACAACGAAATCCACTGGGACCACGAGCCCTCCAACCTCGATGAGAACATCCTTAACAATGCCTTTTGGATATCGAATTGACCGATCGGCCAATTGTAAGCAAATACGCATTTCTTGCAAGGGTGCGAGATCCAATTGCTCATAGATCGAGGATGGCATCAAGTTTATCCCCGCCCCAGAATCAATCATACCGGTAGTAACCTCTCCGTTATCGAGCATGATATCGATACAAAAGGAGCCGGGGTCGATCTTCTTGAGGGCCAAAACCGAAGGATCACACACCACACTCGCCTCTTTAGATAACACAATCTTCTCATTTGGAGTATGTGTGAGATTCTTGGAAGAAAGGTCTTTGAAAAACTTGGAGTAAGTGGGTATGTCTCGGATGGCGTCTAACAATGGGAGAGTGATGTTTAAATTGGAAAAAGTATTGTAAATTTTTTGGAATTGATCGTCCTTCTTGGTGTTTTGGAGACGTGACGGATAAGGTGGAGAAGCCTTCAGAATTGGAGGCTTATAGGCATTCGAGGATTTGTGCAAGCCATCGGGGCCCTCTTTCGTCGGGATGGCACCCACGGGGGTAGACTCGGGAATAGCAACAACGGGCGGAATAACAACTTCTTCAATCTCGAACGGTGGAGCCACTTTGTTATCAATAGCCCGGATACTTCGAAGACATGTAATTGCATGGGCATGGGAAGGTTGGCTTGGGAGCTTCCCCTTTTCATTGGCTTGTTTGATCATATTTATCTCGGTAGCCAATTGCCCAAGTTTCGTGTCCGTGGAATTCAAACGTGTATCCAAGGCGGATACCGAGGCACTCAAGCGTGTATCCATGGCGGACACCGTGGCACTCAAGGTGGAAACCGAGGCAGTGAGGGATTGCATTTGTTGGACTAGCACATTAAGAGCCGGATCGGTGGCCGGTGGTGGAGGATCCGTCGGGGGAGGCGTTCGAGAAGAGCCAATTGGAGGGTTCGAGTACCCTAAGCCCGGATGTGCGCGGTTGTTCAGATGGTACGGGGGATTTTGACTAGATGGCCGAGGAAAGGGTGGCCGAGCAACACCGTGACCTGGTTGATAACCTTGGATCCCACAAACATCCTCCGAGTGAGGAGGCACCGGCATGTAATGGGAAGGATTCGACGGACAATAAAGCATTTAATGCCCAACCATACCACAAGACAAACAAGGCAGGTCCATGCTCAGGGAAGACAACTTGGCCATTTGAACTTTCATAGCATCCATCTCCTTTTTTATCTCGAGATCTCTCGGGGAAAGAGGCTCATACACATTATTGACCTCATTAGCACTTGAGTACAAAGCACGGGAGGATTTTTGTTGAGAATTCTCGGACAAAGAGATGAAAACATTAAGAAGCACGGGTGGAGAATGGATCGTCATATTACCCCCCGCCGTCGTATCCACCATGTATTGAAATTAGGGGTCCAAGGCGTCATAGAAGGTTTGAATTAGAAGATCCTTGGGTATACGATGATGCGGACAACTAAGAAGAAGATAGTTGAACCGAGACCAAGCGGAGTGAAATGGCTCATTTTTCATTTGCTTGAATGACATAATCTTTACCCTCATATCATTTGTTTTCTCCATGGAATAGTAGTGTTTGAAAAAGACCTTTTCGAGCTCGTTCCATGTGCGAATCGTGTTAGGAAGAAGACCCATGAACCACGATAGAGCCTTATCTTGGAGAGCATTTGAGAAAAATCGGAGTTGAAGATGCTCCAAACTCATCATATTCGGGCGGTGAAAACTCGAGACATGCCATAAGTATTGCTTGATGAATTGGAGGGGGTCCTCCTTGGCAAATCCGTGAAAAATGGGAAGGCGGGCAAAGTCGAGCGATCGGATATCAATAGCCATTACCGCGGGGGAAGATATATACAAGACGAAACATGGGCCCCCACAAAAGCTTGGCTCACCTCCCTCATAGTTTGGACGGGTGGAGTAAGGGGAGCACTCGGATCGTATCCACCAAATAAATCATACTCATCAAGCACGTCCTCTTGAATCCCGCGATCATTACCATATCCGGGACCACCACCATAACCATTTGGATCCGCATTCAGTGTCGGATTGAAAGCATGCACGGGTGGAGTACCATATAGACCAGGATTCGGATTGGGCGCATTCGGAGAACGGCGATGAGCACCATAGCCATAAGGAACGGGATCTGGGCCTCCAAAATCATCGAAGGGATCATGAGCATCTAAGAGTGCATTGGACCCGACATAGATTGCACCATGCCCTCCCATGTCGGGTTGACGAACACCATGAGAACCGGGGGCCACGCGGTTCACACCATGCCCTCCCGCGTGCCCTTGTCCAACCAAACCACCACCATTCCCAACATGGTTTGCACCATGCCCTCCCATGTTGGGACAAAACCGCCATTAGAAGAATGAGGGTAAGAAGCAATACCTTGGTGTGGGCCCGTAGCGTGCTCATGAGTGGTAAAACCACTCCCTTGAAATTCAAGCGATTGCTCGTGAGGCGGCGGGGGAATGGGAATATAAGGCCCAGTCATGGAATTCGGAACGGGCTCCTCATAAACTCCGGGCTCGGTCGAGGTAGAAGCTTGAGGATCAAACCGGGGTGATTTCCCGTGAGGGTCGAGAAATGGGCCCGGATGATTGGTCGCTATAGAAGAATCAAGAAGTAACGGGTGTCGAAGGCGTCGTAATCATTCGGGATTAGAAGTATAAGGAAATAGTTCGTGTCCAAGCGAGCGACGACCTACCATACACTCAAAGAAAACATCAAATAAAAAAGAAAGCTAAAAACACACCGAAACAACAATTAAATTGAAGACCTTAACCAAGACGTGTCGCAACGGCGCCATTTTGAAGTTATAGTTTTTGTGGTGTTGAAATGAATCCACGGGTTCATGGCTTGGTATTATCGGACTTTAATCCATTTGCAAGTTTCAACGTGTTTCAAGCTCAAGAGATGAGAGAAAATCGAAAATAACGCAATTAAAAATATCAAACTAAACTAGAAATTAAAATGACAAGTTGGTCGGATGCCTCGGTCGTATGCCTTAATTGAAAATGCAAAGCAATAAAGAAAGCAAGCAAGAGATTGCAAAGTTTCACCATGTACTACCATGCATGCACAAGGTACAACCATGCATGAAAACTCAAATAATGCAAATTGACAAAAATTGAAAGCACCAAAGTGAAGAGCAATAAAAGTTGACGTGAAAGTTCAAATATTTCTTAAAAATAACGAAAAACGAAGAGTAGCTCTAGATTTCAATTTAAAACTATGCATGGAAATTTAATTCAAAATAAAGTATAAGTAAAACTCAAAGTCATGATGATCAAGGACCCGATCTACAATCTAGATGTGTCACTCATATATACTTCATAGCCAAACCACATGTTTCATCATGGAATCAAGTAGTTAAGACAAAAAGCATAATTGAAGAACATGCATGAAAATGAAGAACAAAGCTTGAAATTAAAAGGAAAGCTTACTAAATTAAATGGAGAATCCCAAAACTTGAATTACAATGAAGGTGCTAATCCAAGTGAGTATCTGGATTCATCTTGAGCTTACAAACCCAAGGAATGCTTGAAGATTAAATCTAAAACCTAAGAGAGAGAAAGTGGATCTAGAGGAAAAATGAAGAGAAAATTAATCCCAAGGCTCATGCAAGAGTTGAGGAATGAGTGGATGGTCTTCATAAGTCAAGTGGAGGGTTTTTATAGTGATTAGAAGGGGGCAAGCTCGTCAAAACGCTTTAAGTCCCGGACACCCAGTCGATCGACTGAGGACCAGTCAATCGACAGCTCAGTCGATCGACTAAGGTCAGTCGATCGACTGCTCAACAGAGAGCATCGCAACTCTCTGTTGATCAGTCGATTCTTGATGGTCGCAGTCGATTTCTTCAGGGTCGGTCGATCGACAGCCCAGTCGATCGACTAGAGGCCAGTCGATCGACTGCCTCGCCAAATTGTAGCCCTCTCTGATGGTCAGCCGATCCTTCAGTCGATTTCCTGGATGGCAGTCGATCGACTGCGGGCTCTCTGGGAAGTCACTCGGGTAGTCGTCCGGGCAGTCGACCTGGCTCAATTTTCCTCTTTTAGGTACGGTTTCTTGAGTTTCATTGCCTCGACTCGCTCCGTAAAAACATTTAGTGTCGGTCTAATACCTCGTGCCACCTACACATACGAATTTAGATTCAAAACCCATGGATTGTCTTCAATAAACGCATCTATTAAGCTTCAATATTAAAAACGAAGAAATGACCGAAAATTTAACGAAAATGACTCAAAATGCCTAAAAACAATGCTGAACCCTAACTATAAAAACTAAGAAAAACATAACAATTACATGCAAAACAGTGTGCGGGCTGCCACCCTCGGTGACCGGGGAGCTTTCTTCTTAAAGCAAACAAGTGCTGAGGGTGCGAAGTGAGGGGAAGAGGGGGCAGCCCTCGGCCCGATCAAAAATGAAATTCATGCTCAAAACTAAGGTTGTGTCTGTTGACATCACAGGAAATGGTTTGAAGTTGACCCTTGAACCAGCAGCTGGTGGTGAGCAGACCACTCTTGAGGCTGATGTTGTTCTTGTTTCTGCTAGTAGAGTTCATTCGGGAAAATAATAGAGTATGAAAAAGATTGTACCAAAAAACAGTTTTTTCGACAGTCATATACGGAAATCGAATTTGATTGTTTTTGGCAGGAAGAGTTCCAGCCTTTGTTGGTCCCTTTCGTCCAGTGGTTAGGACATCGTCTTTTCATGTCGAAGTCATTCTTGTAGTATGCAAGGTAAGCGAAACGGCTCAAAATTTCCATTCGAGAAAGCGAATGAACCAGCCAACAACCCCTCAACCTGAGATGAGACTCCCGCTGAAAAACCTTGCGGAGGAACCCTTAGGTTTTCGGGGCATTGGATTCTCACCAATGTTTGCATTACTCAAACCGACATTCTCGCTTCCGCTTCGTCCACTGCTGCTCGCGTGGAGGCTTCCCTCTAAGGCGGAACACTCCCCTACCGATGTATTTTTACATCCCACAGCGTAAAGGCCAAGATCGAGAAAGGAAAGGGGCGAAGGACCGGGGAGCGAAGAAGTCACAAGAGGAAGTCTCTGGACGCCAATCTAGATTTCAAATTATTCAGCGCTAGAGTTCCTTGAGTTATGCCCCTTGTGATCGATGTGGACCTTAGCGGTGGGCAGGTTGTTGTATTCACAAGTGATTCGATGACCGAACAACTTCAAGATAAAGGTAATCTATTCGACCTAAAAGCCCTTTTGCAAAGGATAGTTTTTTATTATTCTACAGATGCATCTACTTAATACATATATTATTATATTATATATATAAACATGGTATATTACATTTCTTGTTTGCTGTAACTTTGAGGGACTACTTGTTTAGAGGTGTTGCGGATTTTATTTTTGGGAATAATTCCTTATTCCTTTATTGAGATCAAAATAAATTAGTAAACTAGATTTAGGACTTTATTTATTTCTTATATAATTAGGACTTTAATTAGTTTTCTAGATTTAATTTCTCAATAGGCATAAGTTTTTAAGAGTATGACATCTTATATGGCTGACATGTATACTTTACTTTTGCTTATAAATTATTTGTTCAATTTGTTGGGTTTCTATTTGGTACTCCCTCCGTTTCTTAATAAGTGTCGTTTTAGAGTTTTTGTTCAAAATTAAGGAATATAATATTAGACCAATACATCCTCAATCAATTAATAATATACACATTTAATTACTTCCATTCTTTCTCTTTAGTTATTCTATTATCATAAACTTATTTATATTTCTTAAAATAAGCGGGGATAAAACTGGAATAAAGTGACAAAAAATCCTAAAACGACACTTAATTTGAAATAAAATTGAGTTTTTAAAACGATATTTATTTTGAAACAGGGAGAATATCCAATTGCTAATATATGGCCCATGTGTATTAATAAACTGTGGTTATGAGTTCTTAAATATATTATTGGGTGATGGTGTTTCTTATTTGGAGGAGAATTAGGGTTTTTATTTGGTTGACTTTAAAATCTTAAACTTTAGGTGCGGTTTTTTATATCAAAACTCGACATATATTTAGTGGACGAAGGGACGGTGTATGTTTGCCCTACTTTTATATTTTATATCTTTGCAAAAGGAAAATTCTAATTTTAATTTATTCATAGCACTCTGAACCTCATGTTTCTAATTATATATGTTTGTGAATTTATTACTCACTGTGATTAGTTTTGTATAGATTTATATTGCTGACGTGTAATATTAAAGGGGGCTATCACTTGGGGACGTTAGAATCAACAAAAGGAAATCTGATACACTCGAGATAAGCATTAAACAGGGGGTTTTGTCAAGAATTCATATTTATTAAAGAGCATTAGACAGACCTATGAAATTACTATGCAAAATAATCATGAATGGGTATAAGTGGTCGATTTCTTATATCTTTTGGAATAATAGTTGCTATTTAGAGGGAATGCATGGGTAAGTACTTCCTGATGTGCGACGTTAGTATTTAGAGATATATGCCGAATAAATTCTTCTTAAAGTGAAAAAGGGTAGCTGCTTTAATTACTTTAATTAAGAACTGAGATAAGTTTTATTTACTTATATGTGATTTGTGAGGATTAATCATGCGAATTGTTAGGAGGCATACGTGGCTAGTTTGATTAATTATTAGGGGAGTTGCCAAATACTCCCTAAGACATACATGAATTTGTTAAATAATCCAACTTATAGATTTAAGTCAAATGATCCCTCTTTTTTGCCAAATAGTCCAAAATTGTGATATGAATATACCACAATACTTGCTTATAAATTATTTATTCAATTTGTTGGGTTTCTATTTGGTACTCCCTCCCTTTTTTAATAAGTGTCGTTTTAGAGTTTTTGTTCAAAATTAAGGAATATAATATTAGGACCAATACATTCTCAATCAATTAATAATATACACATTTAATTACTTCCATTCTTTCTCTTTAGTTATTCTATTATCATAAACTTATTTATATTTCTTAAAATAAGCGGGGATAAAACTGGAATAAAGTGACAAAAAATCCTAAAACGACACTTAATTTGAAATAAAATTGAGTTTTTAAAACGATATTTATTTTGAAACAGGGAGAATATCCAATTGCTAATATATGGGCCCATGTGTATTAATAAAACTGTGGTTATGAGTTCTTAAATATATTATTGGGTGATGGTGTTTCTTATTTGGAGGAGAATTAGGGTTTTTATTTGGTTGACTTTAAAATCTTAAACTTTAGGTGCGGTTTTTTATATCAAAACTCGACATATATTTAGTGGACGAAGGGACGGTGTATGTTTGCCCTACTTTTATATTTTATATCTTTGCAAAAGGAAAATTCTAATTTTAATTTATTCATAGCACTCTGAACCTCATGTTTCTAATTATATATGTTTGTGAATTTATTACTCACTGTGATTAGTTTTGTATAGATCTATATTGCTGACGTGTAATATTAAAGGGGGCTATCACTTGGGGACGTTAGAATCAACAAAAGGAAATCTGATACACTCGAGATAAGCATTAAACAGGGGGTTTGTCAAGAATTCATATTTATTAAAGAGCATTAGACAGACCTATGAAATTACTATGCAAAAATAATCATGAATGGGTATAAGTGGTCGATTTCTTATATCTTTTGGAATAATAGTTGCTATTTAGAGGGAATGCATGGGTAAGTACTTCCTGATGTGCGACGTTAGTATT
>BMAC01000027.1:2521067-2533623 GCA_014905375.1 Phtheirospermum japonicum | reverse complement strand
CCTTACTATTAAAATAATAATAATAATAATAATAATAATAATAATAATAGAGATATATGCCGAATAAATTCTTCTTAAAGTGAAAAAGGGTAGCTGCTTTAATTACTTTAATTAAGAACTGAGATAAGTTTTATTTACTTATCTGTGATTTGTGAGGATTAATCATGCGAATTGTTACGAGGCATACGTGGCTAGTTTGATTAATTATTATATGAGAATTACTTTATCATATAGTGGATATGTCATGATGCGTGAAATGGAGTTTGGTCCGTCATGGGTCATGAGTTGTGAAAATTAATCAAGCCATCATGTTTTTAAAATTCCGGCCACTTATATTTGATTGCAATTCACCGATTAATTGACAAACTAATTCCATRACGTGTAAATGGGCTCTTCTATTATTTAATTGATTGTGCATGCAGGCTGTAAGTATGTGAGTTCTATTTAAACAARAAATTGATGTGTGGTACCCATTGGTCTTATTTGAGGATRGGAGAAGGKTGGATGATTTTGATTTCTTTGGYTTGCAGGTTAATTTAATAATTATGGACGTGAATAAGGGTTGCGATGCTTGAATGATARTTACCGATTATTTTTATGATCATATACTAACGGKATGAGTGCAMGTCTATTTGTTTAGTTCGTATTAATTTTGGGTTTTAAGGGTTACTCTATGTGTTGCTTGGAATTTAACCCGGGAATGGTCAATTCAAACAAACGCGATGAGGTCGCATGTCCAAATATTCAAGGTTGATTTATTTTGTTGCTCGAAATCTAAGGCGCAAGGTCGCGTATCAACCAAACGCAACAAAATCATCAAAAATCAAGATAAGAATTTATTTTCTCTTAAAATCGAAAATATACAAATTGGGGTCATGTACGTCAATAATAGGTATAAATTGTGATGGTTTGATGTGTTTAAATGGAGATGTTATGGTTTGGTTGATTGATTTGGTTGACATACGACGGGTATATAGGTTATGGGGATACATATATGTTTTATTTGATTCTTTATGATTTAAAAGTATGGGGCTACGCATATGATATAAGATGAGTCTTGACTAAAGATTAAGTATTTATCAACTCTCAAGGTGCTTGAATGAGTAGGTTCATGAAAACACACTAAGAGTTGCTCATCTTTCCAAATTCCCGTATGAAACCACTACTCTGCCACACTTCAGTAAAAAGGTAATAACTCACTCTTGGATCATCATTTTTGAGATCCGATTTTTTTGTTAGAAACTAGACTCGTAGGGATTTCCATTGGTATATAGGTGTTTTCTTTAATTAATTAACAATTAATCAGTTAAATCTTCAAAGTTGGTATATGTGCTGTAAACTCCCGTGTCGATTTATTTGATCCTATATGGCTTAATGGTGATATGGTGTTTATGGTTACGAGAAAGGGAAATATTTGGTTTGTAATGAATATGTTTGATTAACATATTCTTTATTATTTGGTTATGTGCTTGCGATTATGTTTGATTAACATATTCTTTTACTTGGGTTAACAACGCACATAGGGAAAAGCAATGCTTCTCATTCATCTCTATTAGCATATGATGATGAAATTATGATGTTATTCTATTGTCCAGTTATTTATTTGGAGTGACAAAATTTAGGCGAACACCTTAAAAAAGAAAATCTGCAAATCCCTTTTTATCTCCAACTTGAATTGGATCGACTAAATTCGAGTGTGTTCTTCCTTGGATGTCCTGAGTAGTCTGAAGGAGCACAAGATCTGATCAACCAAACTAGGGTTTGTTTCTTCTAAATAGCGAGCATCACTGTTGAATGTAAGAGAAATAAGTAATACCACCATTACCACAACAAATCCCCTAACAGAAGACATTGTATATAGTGATTCTTAAAATGCAATGCAAGTTGGTAAATTCTCTGAATGGATTGTGTGCTTATATAGAAAGTTCAATACTTAGTGTATGTTTGGTAAGCATAATAAGTTAGCTTATTTCTTATTTAGAGGACTTATAAGCTCTTTGTATTTAAATAAGCCTTGTTTGGTTGCATGAGTTTATAAAAAGTTCGAGCTTATCTTAGATGATACTATTACAAGCGTTTCAGATAAGCTCATGGAGCTTTTTAATTTTATTCGTAACACCCCAAACTATGAGACTACATAGAAAAGTTCCATAGATTTGATTGGTAAACTCATACCAACAAGGTGCATCTTCTTTTCTGGAATCCCTCTTATCGAAACTCCAAAGTTAAGCGTGCTTGACATGGAGTAGAGGTGGGATGGTACTTGACCTTATCCTTGCGGTTGTGATTGTTGAATCGAACTTTTTACACCTACTTTTTATTTAAAAATAAAAAACTCATCCGCAAGAGAACGGAGCAATTGTAGGCGGTAAGTTGGACTCGAGTCGAATTACAAGGAATACTAATCGGAGGCTATTCTGGTGTTCGATTTTACGAACATGAAAATGAAATAAAAACTAAACTAAACACGCGATCAAATAAGGTTTGTGGGTTTCTACCATCTACGAGCAATAAACCCAAAAGCTTGAAACAATTAAGAAAGTGAATGTTATAATGCGCCAGAATCATCTCCACGATCGGGGTTGTCAATCCCGATGGTTCTAAATGACCCTAGGTATTGGAACGATAAAATTGGCCTACAATCATCATCATGATCAAAGCATAATTTAATTCAAAGCATGAGCGTAATCAAACGGTAAAAACGAACAACTATTATAATGAGAAATATTAACTAATCTACTAAGCAAATAAACATAAATTAACAACGAGAAAATTGGCAAAAGGTTTACGACTAAATTAACGAAACTAAAGTGCAACATCAGCGTTCAAAGGAAAACCAAAGCTACACTATAAAAACTATTAAACAAAGTGCAGAAAGATCTATGATAAATAAAAGCAACAGTAATCCAATGATCTTCAGCGGCGAGAAACGGTCTTGAACGTCGGACGAACGGAAGTGAAGAAACAACGAACTATTAAACTCGGATTATGCTTGTGATTGAAATGGGTCAAGAACCGAGGGTTCTCTGCAATTTATGAACCTTTCCCCCTCGTTCCAGCATGCTAAAAATGAAGAAACCACCGGGTTTATATAGATTTTCCCGAAATAATCGCCAAAACCGCCTTAGCATCGATCGACGCGTGTCTAGGCGTCGAACGACGCGTGTCGAGGTTTGTGCATCAACTGGGCATTGCGTAGGCCGACACAATAGAGAGTTTTTATCGACCGATGCGGGCATTCTCGGCGTCGACACGACTGAGTCTGCGGGCACCGACTGTACGTGTCACGTCGCTCATCCCGTCTTCTTCGTCTCAAGCTGAAACACTAAAACAAAGCTAAATTATATTATTACTTATAAAATAAGGTATAAAAACATAAAACACGAAATGAAATGAACAATATAAAAAGGAAGAAAAACAAGAAGAAACTAAACTTAAAAACCCTAAAAGCACACAACACACGATGCAAAAACACACTAAAATAACATACAAATATGTACAAATCAACTCCCCCACACTTAGCTTTTTGCTTGTCCTCAAGCAAAATCAAATCTAGACGTAGACAAGAAAAAGCTAATTACCCGACGATCTATTCACTAATGCATACAAATGATACAAGAAGTTAATGCGTTAAATCGACTGAAAACTCAACTAAAAGGACGACACGATAACGTTGAGATAAGAGATTTAGACTAGCTTACGAACACCTAAAAGTAACGAGTTGTCCTCCATGTATGTCACCCATCCATGCCTCGGCCAAAGTCTATCCCTGCTCAAACTGCCAAGTCGTCACCCGACTAGCCCAGCCATCTATACACCTCTTTAACAAAACAATCTAAGAAAAACAAAAATAAGAACTTAACATGTACAAGGATTTCTCTTCTTGTAATTATTATTATTTTTTTATTCCTTTTCTTTTCTTTTCCTTTTCTTTTCTCACTTTTTTTTTCTTTTTTTTAATGAGTACCCATAGAAATGAGGTACTAAATGAGCATAATTTACATAAATCAAAAACTAGAGTTCATTGACTCCAATCTTACGTTGCTAAGTGCAACTGATATCATTCCTCAATTTCGCACATGGAGTTTTAACGTCTCCAAAAATTAAAAAGAAAAAGAAAAATCACATAAAATCCTATAGAGGGCATCGGAAAATGGGGATAGTTAGGCATAAAGCAAGGCTGGTAGCAAAGGGATACACACAAACAACTGGTTTTGATTATGAAGAAACTTTCAGCCCTGTGGTAAAGCCTGTCACCATAAGGATAATTCTGTCTATTGCAGTCTCTTGTAGATGGGATGTGAGACAGTTAGATGTATGCAATGCTTTCCTAAATGGTGAACTAACTGATACAGTATACATGTAGCAACCTCCAGGATTTGAGTAAGGGAGTACTGATTTGGTCTGTAAACTGAATAAAGCTCTCTATGGCTTGAAACATGCACCAAGAGCTTGGTACTCAAAGCTTAAGCAAGTGCTCACAAAAATATGTTTTAAGTCCTCTCAATCTGATAATCCCCTTTTCTTCAGGGCTACTTCACAGTCATATACAGTTCTTTTGGTTTATGTGGATGATATATTGATCACAGGTAGCAACACTAATGAAATAGCATCTCTCATCAAGCTCCTAGATTCAGCTTTTTCTCTAAAAGACTTGGGAATTGTTCATCACTTTCTGAGAATTGAGGTCACTCATTCTCCCTCATGTATGCATCTTTGTCAGAAGCAATACATTCAGGATCTCCTTCATAGGGCAGGAATGCCAGGTGCCAAAGGGTCCATTACACCTATGATCACTTCACCTCCTTTATCCAGATTTGTTGGTAGTCCTTTTCTTGATCAGACATTGTACAGAAGCATTATAGGTGGACTGCAATACTTAACTATCACAAGACCTAATATTGTCTTTAGTGTGAAGAGACTCAGTCAATTTATGCAATGTCCACTAGATACTCATTGGAAAGTTGTCAAAAGATTGCTCAGATATGTAGCTGGAACATCAAATCTTGGACTGTCCATCACCAAATCCAAGTCCAACAGACTGGTTGGATCTTCAGATGCCGATTTGAAACTGATGTGGATGATAGAAGGTCTGTAACAGGATTCTGTGTCTATTTAGAATACAACCTCATCTCTTGGTGCTATAAGAAACAAGCTTCAGTCTCAAGATCAAGTACAGAAGAAGAATATAGGAGCTTATCACATTGTGCATCAGAAGTCATGTGGATCAAACATCTCTTAGCTGAAATCAGAATGCCAACTTCATTACCTCCTCTGATCTGGACTGACAACATTGGAGCTGAATCTTTAGCTGCCAATCCCGTTCTTCATTCTAGAATAAAACATGTGGAGATAGATGTTCATATTGTTAGGGAAAAGGTCAGCCAAGGTGACCTCCAAGTTCAGCACATTCCTTCTTTTAATCAAACAGCAGATGTGCTAACAAAACCACTTTCAAGACAATCCTTCACCCGGTTCAGAAATAAGTTATATGTCACTTCCTCGCCGGCCTTTTATTGAGGGGGGGGGGGGGGGGGGGGTGTTAGACAAATATACAGTCAGCAATACAGTCAGCATTCAGCATGCCTTGTCAGCTTCCCTAGTTGCCAACATATTTGTTTTATCTGCATTTTTGGACGTTAGCATGTTGTCATGCATTGTTGTACGGATGTAATCCTCACCACTTYTTGTGTGTGCAGCTGTCCCTTGATCAATGGTTCAACTTTCTTGCTTATTGCTTTGTTTGTAGCCGTAGCTAGGGTTGTCTAGGGTTTAAGGCTATATATGTGTATGATGAAACATAATCTGTGGAGTATGAAAGCAAATGTTCTTCCTTTCCTGTTTTAGATTATTTGTGCTTTATTGTTTTCCAACAATAACTTACCCGATAAGGTACACTCTTCTTCTTCTTCTTGCTTTTTTTTTAACACGTAAAAAAGTTGATTGTCAGCTTTTAGCTTAAAAGAAGTACTTAGTAGTGTCTTCAAATCCCCAATTATGTATTTGTGTTTTGCCATAATTATCATAGTTCGGTGGTGCTTTAGATTCTTTATTTTGGGTGTTTTGCCTAATATATAATTTAGGGTTAATTAAAAAAAATTAATATACTTAAGGTTTGCACTAACTTTAAAAAAAAAAAAAGCAAACTCTGAAATTACAAAATACACCTGAGATCATATCTTGTCTATKTGTTCATCAATGGAGCTTACTTTAGGATACTGCATATTGTTCTAGGCAAATTTAGTTAGGCAGTGTTCAAATTTTAGTTTGTTATTTAGTTTAGTTTTTCTTTGGGTTTCCTTTCAAATTATAGTTTTTTATTTAGTTTAGTTTTTTCGGGTTTCTTTTAATTTCCTTTTTTTTACAGGGTTTTTTAGATCATTTTTAGGTTTTTTCTCGGGATGCATTTTATCATACTCATATATTTAAGAATATTTTGTCCCAAAAAATAGTTTATATTGCAAATTAAAAAATTGTTATAATACAAGATATATAAAATTCCTCTCTTTTCTTTTTACCCATTTTATTGTGCTTTTTTTATTATTTGTTCGAACAATTATCATCATCTTTCTCACGACGATCATTTTCAAAAAAACTAACGTATTAAAAATCATAACTAAATCAAGAAAAATAGACAAGAAAAGCAAAACAATAGCACAGTAATATTATTTATTAATTAGTGTGTATATCACTCCATTTATTCGATGACACACAATAGAGAAAAAGCAAAAGAATGCTTTTTTCTTAACACYTGTGTATTTTCGCATTCATCATTTATTAGCATAGATGATGAAAGTACGAAATTATTCTATTATCTACTTATTTATTTGGAGTTACAAAAGTAACGTGAACACTTAACACTTCGTATTCTTTATGATACACCAAGGAACAAAATACTTTTCATCTGCAACTTGACTTGAATCATCTACATTCGAGTATGTTTTTTTCTTGAATATTCTCAATAGTTTGAAGGGGGACAGAGCTTGATTCAACCGAACTTGGGTTTGTTTCTCCTAAATAGCGAGCATCACTATTGAAGGTAAGAGAAACAAGTAACACCACCATTARAAGAACAAATCCCCTAACAGAAGCCATTATGTGTGTCTGTGTGTGTTTAGTYTGTTGCTAGTTTAAAATGCAAGTTGGTAAGTTCTCTTAATTGTGTGTTTATATAGAAAGTTTAATGATTAATTGTTACGGCTCCATAATTAATAGTTGTGGCTCCATAATATCAAGAAATAATATTTACTTTCAATTAAAAAAAAGGAAAAGAAATAGACAGAAAAAGGTATTTTGAGTGACAATTTATTACATATATTCAATTGCATCTAGTAAYGTGAACTCGATAAAATCTATCATTGTACCAGTTATATATAATAATATATGATATAAATTTAAAGTTTAGGGTTTAATTTCTATTTCAAATGTTTAGATATTATTATATTTTTAATTTTAGTTATTTATGCATAAATCTACAATATAATAACTCATTTTTAATCTTTCAATTAGGATGATTTATAATTTAAAAAGTATATGCATGTATAAACACACATTTACATGGTTTACATTTATTTAAGAATTTAATGAAGACCACGACCGCCCCTACCTACATTTATATGTGAACTAATTAATAATTAGTTGTTAATAACACTAAATGATACCATTGACAACTATTGGTAATGGGATTGATGAAAGCGGACAACTTTAGTTATCAATTCTAATTTTATTTTATTTAATTTTTTATATATTTAGATTGTTGAGGATTTTCTCATTACTTGAGGGTTGCTTAATTGAGATTGATTGTTTAAATCTTTGTTCTCCTCTCAATATTACTAATTGGTTGCACCTGGGTCGTGTTTGTTAACTAAAGTTTGGACAATTAAAGTTTATAATTAGTTAGTTTGGTAAATAGAGTTTTTATTTAGTTAGAAATATGAGTTTTTAGAAAAGAGATTCAATGTATTAGTTGAAATAATGAATTTATCTTTAAATTATAAAATATATATAATAAATATCATTAAATTATATATAGATCCATCGAACCAAATCGAGAATTTTGGTTCGGTTTTATGAAAATTCCGTTCGATTTTCGGTTCGAGAATTCCAAAACATCCGTTATTTAAATAATTATTTTTATATTACTTATTGTTGTTTCTTATTAATTCGATTCGATTCGCTTAATTCAGTTTTGATCATATTTTCGTTTTAGTTCGATTTGTAATTTTATAAATATTTTAGTTTTTGTTTTTAGGCATAATTTTGGTTCGATTTAGTTCGACTTGAGATTTTATGCAAATTTCGATTTCGATTTTTTCGGTTGGGTTCGGTTCGGCCGCGACTGAATGCTCACCCCTATTTGAAACATATAAATTATATAAATATAGTCCGATCACAAAAATACCTAGTTATATTCAAAAATACAAATACACCCATAATATTTTGTTTCTACAAATTGCATAATCAACATTGGGAAATAAAATTGTTGAGAATATACAAACTTTAAGGAGATAATTGTAGATTTAAAAGATAAATGATATATTTTTTTCATAATTAGACCAAACTTTTCATTTGGAACTCATTTCTTCCCAATCTGCTCATCTCAATGAGACTTGAATGATACATAATATGTGTTATCATCGGCCAAATAACTCAAAACAAGATTCTGTTAACGATAAATTATAGAGGTCTAAATCAAGAAAATAACATTTACTTTTATTTTATTTTTTAGAATACAAGAGCTAGGCAGAAAGAGGTATTTTAATCTTTCAACTAGGATGATTTGAATTCAAAATATATATATATATATATATATATATATATATATATATATATATATATACACTAGTTTAATACCCGTGTGTTACACGGGATTTATCAAATACTAAATATAAAATTATTTATGATGATTATAGGTTTTTTAAATTTAAAAATAAAAAAATTCAAAAGATATTGTATTCTTAATTCGTACCTTATATTGATGTACAATCAATATTTATAACTATTATTGGATGTTGTTAAATAAATTTATATTTTATTATTTAGAATAAATAATTCTRAACCCATGTCTAATTTCAATTAATTATTTATTATTATCATCAAATACTTTTATATACTAATATTAAAATTGAATTCGTTAATAACTTATAGTTTCATATTTAGAAAAATTCAAAATACATCATATTCTCAACCCGTGTCGCATTGTACCGGTGTCTAATCAATATTTATTCATTATCACTACTTTATAATTTTATATTTCTTTTATGTTATATTGAATTCGTTAATAATATTTAGTTACATACTTAGATAATTACAAATAACTCAAAATTTACTTATATTTGACATTTGAAAGGAAACTCGAAGAAAATTAATTTTGTAAAAATATAAAACATACAACACTCTCATGTCGCATGTGAATATGTGATATAAAAAACGAAATTCTATAAGGCAATGATAATTCGATTAAGAAATGTTGTACATCTGACTTGTAGTGTATGTAATATTATTTTATTATTATTTTTTGTTTTCTTTTTTTATGCGTAAGATATTAATTTGTTCATATAGATATATAATATATCTATCAATGCATTATATTGAGATTAGATAAGGAGATGTAAAATATATTTAATATTTATTTCTTAGGTGTAATAATTTATTATTATTATTTTTTATTGTTGTTGTTTCGCGCTCTCTCTCTCTCTCTCTTTTTTCTTTTTTGGTATAACAATAGCTTTTCATATAAACTTTTAATATTATTCTCAATATATTATATTAGGATTATATATCTAAATTTAAGTTTATATTTTTTTATATTTATTTTCCTTTTGTAATAATTTTATATAACTCGTATTTCTCTTAAAAATAATATTTAAAATTTTAAAAATAAAATTATTTCATGTCAAAAACTAAATATAAATTTATTTATGATGATTATAGATTTTTTAAATTTAAAAATAAAAAAATTCAAACGATATTGTATTCTCAATTCGCACCTTATACTGATGTATAATCAATATTTATAACTATTATTCGTTGTTGTTAAATAAATTTATATTTTAATATTTAGATTCAATAATTCTCAACCCATGTCTAATTTCTATTAATTATTTATTATTATCATGAAATACTTTTATATACTAATATTTAAATTGAATTCGTTAATAACTTATAGTTCATACTTAGAAAAATTCAAAATACATCATATTTTCAACCCGTGTCGCAATGTACTGGTGTCTAATCAATATTTATTCATTATTATTACTTTATAATTTTATATTTTTTATGTTATATTGAATTCGTTAATAATATTTAGTTACATACTTAGATAATTACAAAGAACTCAAGATTTACTTATATTTGATATTTGAAAAGAAACCCGTAGAAAATTAATTTTGTAAAAATATAAAACATACAACACTCTCATGTCGTATGTGAATGTGTGATATAAAAAAATTAAATTCTATAAGGCAGTGATAATTCGATTAAGAAATGTTGTACATCTGACTTGTAGTGTATGTAATATTATATTATTATTATTTTTTGTTTTCTTTTTTTATGTGTAAGATATTAATTTGTTCATATAGACATATAATGTATTTATCAATGCATTATATTGACATTAGATAAGTAGATGTAAAATATATTTAATATTTATTTCTTAGGTGTAATAATTTATTATTATTATTATTTATTGTTGTTCTTTCACTCTCTATTTTCTTTTTCTTTTTTTGCATAATAATAGTTTTTCATATAGACTTTTAATGTTATTCTCAATATATTATATTAGGATTAGATATCTAAATTTAAGTTTATGTTTTTTCATATTTATTTTTCTTTTGTAATAATTTTATATAACTCGCATTTCTCTTAAACAGAATATTTAAAATTTTAAAAATAAAGTTATTTAAACTTTTATTATAAATAAAAAATATTTCTATATATATATATTAAATATAACTTAATTATTTTGTTCTATCAGTAGAATAAAAGTAAGATATTGAATTAAGCAAAATATGACAAAATAAAATATTGAATTAGGTAACATATAATAAAATGAAAATATTAAATTAGGAAAAATATAATAATAGAAAAATATCAAATTAGGTAAGAAAATACTAAATTAGATAAATATTAGGTTCGGTAACACCGAACCACCAGAATTTTTTGCGAAACTAACATAGCATGAAGCAGACACATAGGATAGGAGGATTTTGCATTAATATATAGGGTATATATATATATATATATATATATATATATATATATATAAGTTTATATTTATTTAAGAATTTTATGAAGACGGCTGCCGCCCCTAGCTGCATTTCTAGCTAAACTAATTAATTATTGCCCGTATTTTTAAGGTAATACTTTGGGGCTTATATTCATTGAGATTTTTAAGAAATTTTAGGGTGTGTCTGGATAGAAGGATTTGAAATCCATTAGCGAACCAAAAAAAAATTACAATATTAGTTAATTAATTATAAAAAGAGAGAAAAAGACTTGTAGGAGAAAAAAAAATCACATAAGATTATTATTATATTTTTGGAAAGAAAAATAATGATTTCTTTAATTAAAAAATAACATAAGATTAGTCCCTTATTTTTAATTATTTAAGAATTTTTTTAATATAATTAGAATATATACCTAATTATTTTATTTATTTTTGTTTACATCTTTTCTGAACCAAAAAATATGTTCAAGTAAATATATAATAATTCTAATATAAAAAATATCGAATTTGCACCTTTTTCTCACTTTTTTCAATAATAAATTTATAATAATTATAATATTAAAAATAATATATATTCAGGTAAATATATAATAATTTGTATCGAAGATTGCAATCAATTCTGACTTTTAATTCCCATATTTTAAGGTAAATGGAGGTTGATTGGTACTCCTTCCGTCTCATATTTGTCATGATTGACCAGATTAAGAAAAATGATGGTAATTATAATTATTAAATGACCATAATATCTTTTTATTTTCAAAAATTAAAAATAAAGAATAATAAAGAGAAGGGTAAAATTAGTAAACTTAAAGCCCTTTTGCAAAGGATAGTTTTTTATTATTATACAGATGCATCTACTTAATACATATATTATTATATTATATTATATATATAAACATGGTATATTATTACATGTCTTGTTTGCTGTAACTTTAGGGACTACTTGTTTAGAGGTGTTGCGGATTTTATTTTTGGGAATAATTCCTTATTTAGTTGTTTGTCTTTATTGAGATCAAAATAAATTAGGAAATTAGATTTAGAATTTTATTTGTTTTCTATATGATTAGGACTTTAATTAGTTTTCTAGATTTAATTTCTCAACAGGCATAAGTTTTTAAGAGTATGACATCTTATATGGCTTACATGTATACTTTACTTTTGCTTATAAATTATTTATTCAATTTGTTGGGTTTCTATTTGGTACTCCCTCCCTTTTTTAATAAGTGTCGTTTTAGAGTTTTTGTTCAAAATTAAGGAATATAATATTAGACCAATACATTCTCAATCAATTAATAATATACACATTTAATTACTTCCATTCTTTCTCTT
>BMAC01000027.1:2484974-2517236 GCA_014905375.1 Phtheirospermum japonicum | reverse complement strand
TCATTGCTTCTTCCTTCAGCGCAAAAGTGAAGAGTCGCATCTTCACTTGATCCCTTGTAAGCCCGTGAAGAGGAGAACTATCAGTGATGAACTCGAATTTTTGAATGAATTTTAGCGCATCATCGTTCCGACGTCCATGAAAAATCGGGAGATTCAATTGGTCGTAATTGTCCGCAAAGTAATTCATCATTGCGTCGCTCAATGGAATAGCCAGTCGAGGTGCATGACGCCAATCGAATGGTGGTTCATCGTACGGATAATACATTTTTTTTTTGAAAATTTTTTTAAATAAAAATATTTAAAAAATAATTTTTGATTTTTTTGAAATTCGAAAAAAAATAATAAATTAAAAATAAAAAATAAAATTTATGATTTATTTATTTATTTTTATTTTTTTTTCGAAAAATAATTATTTTTTATTTTTAATTTCGAAAATTAAAATTTTTTAATTAAAAATAGTATTTTCGAATTTTTTTATTTTTAAAGTTTTTTTTTTTAATTTAAGAAAAACGGTTTGATAAATCTCAAGTATTGTTTGTCGACGTTCCTTGAAAACACAACACTCAACGCACAAGATTAAACGCACCGGTGGAAAATAATAAAAATGAATAAACAAAAAATCACAAATAAACAAAATAGATAAACGAAACAAAACAAGAACACAAATAAGGATACGAATAGCAAACACAAAATTCACAACCTTTAGTTTTCCCCGGTAACGGCGCCAGAATTTGATTCGAACTTTTTGTACCTACTTTTATTAAATTTGTCAATTTTAAAAAGCTCGCCTGCAAGAGTACGGGATCGCGTGTAGGTTGATAAGTTGAACCGAGTCGATCTCTCGAGGAAAATTAGATTCGAAAGTGTTTCTTGTGTTTGTCGTTCATAAATAAGAAATAAAAATAAAAATCTAATCTAAACACATAAAAATAATAAATTGATTCAAAACGAAGAACAATTAAATTTAAGGTTTTTGAAAAGATTTTGAAAACAAGGGTTCTAGAGTTTCGAATCGTTTCCACGATCTATTGGGGTAAACCCAATTGATGGTTCACGACGATTCTAGGCTCCAGACCCATTAGATCTAGCCAATAAATCTCATCATCATAAACCCAACATCATCATCACCAATCTCAATATCATACAATTCATCATACATGGGGGGGGTTTGTTTGAAGATTGAATTATTTTAAATTAACTATCAAGCATGAATTGAAAGTATAAGAACTAATTAAACTAAATTAAAATGAAAGTAATTAAAGACTTACTGATTAAACTATGACGAACAACAGCGTTTTGGTGTCGAGATCTTGAATCTAAGCTATCTAATCTATCTAAGAACTAATCTAAACTAATATTAAGTTAAAGATTTAAAACTAAAAAATTACGAGAAGTAACTACGCAATTAAATGGCACTCGTTGGGGTTGTCAACCCCTAAAAGGCCTTAGAAACCCTAGGAATATGATTGTGTATAAAAAAAAACGAAGTACATAGGGTATTTATAGTTTTGGAAAGTCTTGGGCAGTAAGAGACCCTTAAAAACGCGTTTTATGGGCAGTCTCATCGACGGTGCGTCGATCGACGCGGTTCGGATCGACGCAACATAGAGTTTGGGAGCATTGGCGTTGATCAGGGTTTCTACAACGGTTCCAGAAAAAACCGTTATAGAATTTCAGTGTAGGCATGGCTCGGCAGGGTCGGCAGGCGACCGCGGTCAGCATAGATACTATAACGGTGACATCTGGAAAATCGTTATAGAAAGTCGGTAGCTTTCAAATTCTTCAAATCGCGGCCTGTTTTCGCTGAAACTCTACCCGTTTGCCCTTCCTTGACTAAGTCCAAACTAAAATACCTAAAATAAACATAAAATTAATTAATTATGATAAAACAAGTTGGAGATAAGAAAATACGAAAATGTACTCAATCTATCCAAGTTTCACCAAAAACAATAATAAAAACAAACTAAAATACTAACTAAAATTAAGAAAAATTCATGTTAATCATGGGGCTATGGACAGGAGGCGACCGACGGCAAGCGGCTGCTGCTGCGACAGGCTGCGGGCGGCGAGCGGCGATGGGCGGCGGCGGCAGGGCGTAAGTGAAACCAACAGCAGGGCGGCTACGGGCGGTGGCGGCAGGGCGTAAGTTAGCTTCCTTTTTTTTTTTCTCTTCTTTCTCTTTCTCTGCTTTTTTCCGTTCATTTGGCTACGCAAGTGAAACCAGCGGGCATGCACGCTAGTTTAATTAGGTAAAAGTTTCCGAGGGAATAACGTCCCTCGGAAAACTGAGGGAATTAAACTCCCTCGGTTTATTCATTTTTTTTAATTAAATAAAATTGAGGGAATCCAAATTCCCTTGGAATCAAACTCCCTCGGTCTGTTTTTTCTATTTTTGCCGATTTTTTTTAATTTTTAAAATTTCGAGGGTTTGGAATTTCCCTCGGAATCATTTTGAGGGATTTTGGATTCCCTCAAAAATTTAAAAAATAAAAAAAATCGGAAAAAATAGAAAAAATTAGAAAAAAATAGGATTTATTTCCGGGACGCCGAGGCGCACCCCTCCCCACCCCGTTCGTATTTTCTTGGGCTTTTGTACTATTTTTTTACTATTTTTTCTATTATTTTGAGTTTTTTTTCTATTTTTCATCTAAAATCGAAAAAAAAAAGAAAACGCCTACTTATCGATCGATGTCCGACCCCTGTGGTTCCACGACGCCGAGGAACACCCCTCCCCGCCCCGGTCGTGAAATGATGGGATTCGTTTCTATTTTTTACTAATTCTTCTATTTTTTTGAGTTTTTTTCTATATTTTTATTTAAAATCCAAAAAAAATAGAAAACGCGTCCTAAACGATCGACCCCCGACCCCCGTGGTTCCACGACGCCGAGATGCACCCCTCCTCCAATATGTAAAAATCATGACACTTCGTCATTTCGCGTTTCCAACTGAAGGAGTTCATCGATCGATCGTATCTTGTTGTTGGTCGAATCCCACGACACGTGTGGATACGCACGTTTTTAGTTAGTATTTTTCGATCAAAATCGGGTCGAAACCACCCCACGTGCCTAAGATGATAGGATCGGTTTCGTTTTTATAATTTTTTCTATTTTTTCCATTTTTTTTTATTTTTTAAAATTTCGAGGGATTGCAATTTCCATCGGAATCATTCCGAGGGATTTTGGATTCCCTCGAAAATTTAAAAAATAAAAAAATCGAAAAAAATAGAAAAAATTAGAAAAAAAATAGGATTCGTTTCCCGGATGCCGAGACGCACCCCTTCCCACCCCGGTCGTATTTTCTTGGGCTTTTGTACTATTTGTTACTATTTTTTCTATTGTTTCGAGTTTTTTTTTCCATTTTTCATCTAAAATGGAAAAAAAATAGAAAACGCCTACTTATCGATCGACGCCCGACCCCCATGGTTCCACGACGCCGAGGCGCACCCCTCCCCGCCCTGGTCGTGAAATGATGGGATTCGTTTCTATTTTTTTATTAATTCTTCTATTTTTTTCGAGTTTTTTTCTATTTTTTTATTCTTCCATTTTTTTCCATTTCTTTAATATTTACATTATTTTATTTATCATATTTATTAAAAAAAAATATATTTTATGTAATACCACCTCAACATTAAAACTGACTACATTACAAAATAAATCATTTATTTTATCATTATACATATTAAATTTGAGAATTATGAATAAATCACTTATAAATCAGAACACGTAAAATACAAATCGTAAGAAGAGAGAGAAATATAATTTGGGGTCCTGCGTACAAAGAAATTATTCGTGGTTGGGTTGGAAAAAGAAAGTGAGGAACCTTTATTAGTAGGGATTAATTATCTTCAAGGAAAAAAGAGAGAGGAAAGAGTATCAAATAAAATAGCATAATGACGTATTGTACTGCGACTGTCGCGAGTAAAGGTGGGCCGGCCGGTTATGAATTGTGAACCCGTGAATACCGTGCTGGCACACAGTAAGAGAAGGAACAGCCTAGAAATTAACACCTGCCGGTTTTCAGGACCGAAGCCGCTTTTCTTTAGCCAACCTTTTTCTACCGGCCGTAACCAGTCACTAGACAATTATTTTGGTGATGACCCAATTTTTCTTACCGAATTTTTTTAGTTGACCTCGTGTGGTAGTAGTGGTTCTTCTACACTTCAACAAATTGAATAAGGAGGTAATTTTACAGTTAAAGTGATACGTGGTAATTGGTATCCTCAACTAATTTTTTTTTTTTGATTTTTTTCGATTTTTTTTTCTTTTTAAAAACTTCCGAGGGATTTTGAATTCCCTCGTAATTTCTTAAATTTAAAACAATTAAAATAATAAAATTCTGAGGGTTATTTATTTCCCTCGATTTTTCGAGGGCTTTATTCTCTCGGAATGCATTCCCTCGGAAATCCGTCTATTTTTTCCCTCGGTAATCATGGCGGCAAATAATGGCGCCGGAATTCCGAGGGGAATTCTGAGGGAATGTCTTTCCCTCGGAAAAAACTGAGGGATTTCGTTGTCCTTCGGTTTTTCCCTCGAAAAACTGCTGTTTTTTTATAGTGACAACGGCCTCGAAATCCAACTACGAGGTGAGATTCATGCATCTAGAACTTTCTTCCTCTACCGGATATGTGCGACGGGTGTTTATAGACTCTAAAGCGTCAAAGGTGCCGCATTTTGGTACTTAGTTTAGCCTATTTGTGCTTGTGCAATGAGGTTTGTAAATATAGTCTTAGTTATGTTTCTGACTATTATTATGTTATATTTGTTGATCTCTATACATATTGTTCACAGGGACACTCCAAGAGGGGTACATTTTCGTCGAGCTGGCCCGTGTGAAAGGGTATGCATTTTTTTTTCTTTTAAAGGAGTTTGGGGATCTAACAATTTTCCAGTTGAAAATTGAAATACATCAATGTTGCCCAGACCTATTTTGCTTTAGACGAAGTGCTTGCTTGTATCGTGACATGTGGTGGTTTATGTCCTGGGCTAAACACAGTGATAAGGGAAATTGTCCATAGCCTTGACTGTATGTATGACGTCAACAAAGTCCTCGGCATTGATGTAAGTAGTCTGATTATCGACGTTAATGTGATTTTTATTAAGGTTTTAGTGTTTCATTGACTGAAGTTCGTACATTAACATATGATCAAAAACTTGGCGGTTTCTCATCCTTCTTAAGTGGTTTTCATAGAAAATATGAAATCCATGTAATGCGAATATATTATAGCCTCCTTGTCTGTGATGGGTATTTTAATTTTGTAAGTTTATTTATATCTCATTTTGAGAATTTTGTTATCGCTAATTTCATGTTGAGAATTGTACGGGTAGAATTGCTTTGTTAAGGGCTGCAGTTTTTGCTTTATAATTTGCATCTTCTCCTAACTGCTAGATCTCTCTCCTACGGAGGCTATAGGGGTTTTTATTCAAAGAATACGATTCCTTTGACACCAAAGGTCGTAAATGACATATATAAGCGTGGTGGGACCATCGTAGGAACCTCTCGAGGTGGTCATAATACCAAGAAGATCGTTGACAACATTGAGGACCGTGGGATTAATCAGGCATGTTTCGGCATATACTTTGTATTACGAGAATATCTGTTCAAGTGATCCCGGAGTGTATCTTTCTGCTTAGCAATGCTATACTGTTTCTGCATGTATTAAACTTACCATTTGTCTCTAATAAACAGTATCACTAGGGCAGGTTTATATAATTGGAGGAGATGGTACTCAAAAAGGAGCAGCTGTAATATATGAGGTAACAATAGCTTCTAATGGCTAAAAATATGCAGTTCCACCAGTTTTTTTACTTGGTACCACCATTATATTGGCTTTGTAGATCACATCGGTTTCGTACCATTTAGTTAAAATAGCAAATTCTATTAGTGCAGTTTCTGAACCTATAAGCTGTTTTGATCTTCTCTTGAGATATCTAACTATTAGTTTTAGTTCTTGCTACGATCTAAGGTTGAAGTTTTCTCTTGGTAATTACTATAATATGGCCATGGTTTGAAGTTTCTGACTATAAAATTAATTCTCTATTCCAACATAAATATTGATATATGATATTTTCTCGATTATTTTTTTGGAGAGATCCTCATTGACTTATTTTTTATCTGCAGGAAATCTGTAAGCGGGGTCTAAAGGTTTCTATTTCTGGGATACCCAAGACGATCGACAACGACATTCTGGTACATGTCGTCCTTTCTCTAGCTCATATGATTAAATGGAAGGAGAGCTACCAAAGTTAGCTTGTCATGTGGGTGGCATTTGTTTTAGAAAACCAAACCTTGCGTGTCTGCAAAATGTTAATCTCTCACCAATATAATAGAACTTATTTTCTAAAGAACAATCCTTGGTTATGCACATCTTGTGATATTAGTTTCCTTCGAAATGTAATTCGTGGTTTATAGACCCCTTCCATCCTTTTGTGGTCTTCTACGTATAATTCTTTTTATTTTCATTTTTGACAAGCTTTAATCTTGAACTACCTTTTGTTATTAGGAAGCTCAACATGCCATTAATGCTGCACATGTTGAGGCTGAGATTACGGAGAATGGAATCGGTGTGGTAAACTAATGGGTCGCTACTGTGGTAAGATGATTTGCTCACACTCGATAGTAGTCCGTTGTACATCTGAACCAGTACTCTTTTTAGGGACATACGCTCCAAGTTTTTGTGGCATGAGTTGCTGTATTTCTCCATAAATTATAATCATGATGCATCTAAGATACTTAGACTTTCCGCTTCGTTTCATAAGCTGGGTTTTCTGGTATTTGATGAATTTAAAGCTGTAAGCATAATAAGTAAGATACAAATGTCACATCATTTTTGCTAAAGTTAAAAAAAAAAAATAAAAAAAATTGAGTAATCATTTCTTCAATTTCAGAAATAACAGAAAAATGGGATCTTTTTGAATAATCTTCGATATAACAGAAAAATGTCATCCTCTAACTTTATTTGAATTATTGGTGCAGGATTTATTGCAATGTATGCTACTGACTGATGTTTTATTCTAGAATCACCATTTTATCTAGAAGGAGAAGGTGGACTTTCTGAATATGTCGAGAAAACGCTTAAAAGTCATTGTTACTGCGGAAGGAGCAGGACAAGAGCTTCTTACTGCAAAATATGAACAAAATGCTTTAGGGAACAAGCTACTTCAAGACGTCGGTTTGTGGCTTTCTGAAAAAATAAAGGTATGGTTCATGAAATAGGGAGTCTCGGGGCTCAAACCTGTTTTCCTCTTTTATGTATGTTTTATAATAAAAATATGTGAAATACGTAACAGGAAAGAAAAAAATTGTGTAAACATAGTATTATTGAATATGGATGTTTTTCTCTCTTATCTTCTAGATTAAAAGTACATTAAAACCTCAATAAATTTAATATTCAATTCATTAATCTCAATTACTTAGTATCTCACTACATTAATAAATTTTAGCAGTTCCACGGTATATTAATTAATAGAGGTTTTTAATGACGTCTTCTTTAAAACTTTAAAAATGCACTTTTAGAGATGAGAATAAATGTCGATTTTATATGTTGGTTTGATTTAATATTATTAGTGATCTATATACTTTGGTTGGCTGCCGAATTACATGTATCTAATAAGAAGAAGCGGTCTTACCTCGACTTCAGAAATAGAAAGTATATAATTTGGTTGGTTGATTGATTGGTATTGGTATGTGGAGCAGCAACAAGGTTTAAAGGATAGAAACAAGATTTTTTTTTTCAATGGGAGTTTGAGGCGGTTCTGATAAATAAACGCCTCTGACTGAATTGATTATTGAGGCGGTTCGAATTTAATAACCGCCTCCGATTTTCACAATTTGAGGCGGTTTGTATAAAGTAACCGCCTCCTTTTATGAATTATGGGGCGGTTTAAAGTCATCTATAAAGACTATAGGAGGCGGTTTATGATAAGAACCGCCTCCCTATACTCATTATTTGCGGCGGTTTGAACCGCCGCCCAGTTTATGTTAAGTATTTGTGGCGCCTTGATTAGAGACGGTTCAATACCGCCTCTAAAGGCTGTTTAAAACCGCCTCTAATCACTGTTTTCCCACTAGTGGTTGTTGTTGTTGTTTATTTAATTATGTATAAATTTTCTTAACATAATTAAGATAAATACCCTTAATAATAATATTTTTCTTGATAAAAAATATATTCAGATAATGCGCGCACACACATATAATCACTTATTTTGATTTTTATTGTTATTATTAAAAATAACAACAGTGTACGAAAGAAACGATCGAAGCCTTTTTACTGTATAGAACAATCGAATATCGTCAATTCTATCCTAGCTCAAACTTTTCCTTGTCACACCTGTGTGAAAATATGGAGATTTTGAGGAGCTTTTAGGATTTGGGACAGTTTTAACATTTTTATTAATTTTTTATATGAATGATAAATCATAGATCAAACCGCTAAATTGAAAAAAATGGTGGTCTAGATCAATAAAATAAAACTTACTATTTATATGTGTAAACTGGAAAAATTAAACAAGAAAATATATTAGTTTATATTACATAATACTCCATCTGTTTCACAATATAAGTCATTTTGGAAGAAAGCACACTTATTAAGAAGTTTATATAAATGTGTAAATAATTAATTCTTTATTTTCGTAAACTACACACCTTCCTTTTATCTTACTCTCTTTTCTCATATTTGTACCCTCTCTAATCAAATATTTCAATTCTCAATTCACTTTTTACCTTTTTCTTTCTCTCTTTTCTCCTAAATTTGTGTAAAAAAAGCAAAATGACTTATATTGTGAAACAATAATTTTACTTTTAAACAACTTATATTGTGAAACAGAAGGAGTACTTTGTTTTCTCGATTTGTGAACAAGGCAATAAAGGATTATGACAAGAAAGGTGGTGTTGCAATATACGAGGCTGATGATCATGACTAGGAGAAGGAAGCTGATGTTCCTTATGTTACATATGGTTGTAACCTCGTTAATGAGGTTAAGAGCGTGGTAATAATAGGTGCGATAATCTTTTAGAATAAAATATACAAGAAAATTTGAATATTAATCAAATGATCTTTCTTCAACACTATATTAGGGATAGTAATCACGGCCTGACCCGCACAATTTTAGGCGCCCTGTCCCGTGCCCCGTGGGGGGTGGGGCAGAGTGGGCCCAGGTACTACCCCCGCCTCCATCCACATCCCCATCCCCCAACCCCGCTGCGTATAATATACATTAATAAAATAAAATAAATGATAAATAAACTTATAAATAAGCTAATAAATGTATATTAATTTCTTTTGGGTTTATTGTTATTTTTATTATTTTTGTAGTCTTATGTTTAGTTTTTACAGTAATATATTTGATTTTTATTAATAATAATTAATATTTTATAATTAAAAATAAAAAATTATTTAGGTGGGTCGTCCCAACCTGACCCGCGACTCGTAACTGGTCGCTCCGACCCGGTCCGAAAGGATGACGAGCTGGGTCCGAGTTTCATAGTACCCAACCCGTCCCATCCCTACATTATATTGGCTCTATATTGACCTCAAATCATTCTTTAACAGTAAGACGTGCGAAAGTCGAAGCTTTAAGGATGTTAGTTCACGATGAGAAGGTTAAGTACATGAATTCGGTTAAGACAATGAGGACCATGATTCGGCCTTCCGAAGGTGTTTCAAGTGTTAACTATATTTCTAGTGCTAATGCCCATAGCTTTGATGAAGTTCTTTGTTTATGGGATATAAGTGGGTAGTTTTACTCGTCCTCACGACGTGTACATACAACATTGGAGTATTATACTTTCTGCTATTTTGGATTCTTTTTTTAATGTGAATTGTAACCTGGAAAATGCCACATTCCATATTTACTAGTACCATATTGCCAACACCCAAATGATAATGGGGGTATTTTATAATTTAGCCTTTTAATAAAAAGCATCGCTGGTTTGGTAAAATGCAAATTAATTCAGTCAACACATGAGTTGAAGTGGTTTTTGGTGAGTTAGGACAAATTGGTTGACCGTAAGATATATTTTATCACAATCGTATATTTAAGAAAGAATTTTTTCCCTAAAAAATACTTTATATTGCAAACCTAAAAATCCATTATAATACACGATGTGAAAATTTCCTTCCCTTTTCTTCTACCCAATTTATCGTGTTTCCTTATTCTTTGTTCGAGCGATTATCATCATCTTTAACAGGACCATTAATTTCAAAAAGACAAGTTACAACTAAATCAAGAAGAATAGATAATAAAAGCAAAAACAATAGCACAATAATATTATTTATTAAATAGTACGTATATCACTCCATTTATTTAATGAGCACACACAATAGAGAAAAAGCAAAAGAATGCTTCTCATTAACACATGTATATCTTCTCATTCATCATTTGTTAGCATAGGATGATGAAAGTACTAAATTATTCTATTATCCACTTATTTATTTGGAGTGACAAAAGTAACGTGAATACTTAACAACTTTTAAACAGACCACAAACTATATCATATAATGTTTCATCCTTAACTTCACTTGAATCATCCACATTTGAGTATGTTCTCTCTTGGATATCCTCAATAGAATGAAGTGGCAAAGAGTTTGATTCAACCAAACTTGAGTTTGTTTCTCCAATATAGCGAGCATCACTGTTGAAGGTAAGAGAAACAAGTAACACGGCCTATCACCAGAACAAATCTCCTAACATAAGTCATTATACGTACGTGTATGTGTGTTTTTTTAGTATGTTGCTGGTTTATAATAATTCTCGAAATGCAAGTTGGTTAAGTTCTCTAAATTGTGTGTTTATATAGAAAGTTAAATAATTAGTTAGTTACGGCACCATATGTTTGAAAATTGGTTAAGTTCTATCTAAACTAATTAATAAGCCGCCTCTAGCATTTTTATCTAAATTAATTAATAAATAATCGTTAATAACACCAATGATACTATTGACGACTATCGGCTATGAGATTGATGAAAGGTAACAAAATTGGGTATGGGTTCTAATTTTATTTTATTTTATTTTTTGGATCATGAGATTGTTGAAGGCTTTTCTCAGTTTTTGGGTTCCTAGTAATGTATTCGCTTAAACGAGATTGATGGTTTTAATCTTTGCTCCCATATCAATATTAAACATGGGTTTGAGAGTCAAATTTTCTAAATGATTGTTTTGGTAAATAAAATTTTGAGTCAAAAATTCTAACTTTAAAACAATTTGAAATATGAGTTTTTTTAAAACAAGAGATTCGAGAGGCTAGTTTAAATTATAATTTTATCATTAAGTTAAAAATATATTTATCCTCAATTTATATAAAAAAATTATTCACAAAAACTATTGTTGCCACCACCTTGGTAGAGCTACTGAATATTATAACAAGCCTACATACAACAAAAATGGAGATGACAATTAATATCAATTTGTTTTGTTCTTTTTTTTTTTCTTACCCTAAAACTTACAAATAATATAAATATAGAAAGAGATAAATTATATGAATATAGTCTGATTACAAACACACAAATCGAGCCTTTAGGAGGTAATTGTAATTTTAAAATTACAACCCCTGTGCTACATTTGAAGATCATATCTTCCCAATTTTCATATGTCCCATTCGGAACTCATTTCTTCCCAATCTGCTAATCTCAAAACAAGAACATAACATTTACTTTTCTTTAAAAATATATATTAAACAAAAAAAGAAAAAAAAAAACTAGTCCAGAAATAGACCCTCTAGAAAAGCAGATAAGAGAGGGATCAGACCAAACCTACTAAAGAAAAAATGCCAAACCTGAGAGCGAGGCTTACGATTCTAAGACCAAATCAGAATAAAATAATCCAACGGCATTGAGACTGTTTTATAGGTTTAATCTTTCAGTTAGAATAATTTAAAATAAAATAAGTATATATATACATATAAATAAATGGTTTATATTTAATTTATTGGAGAATTTTATGACGTCGGCTGCCGCACCTAACTACATTTCTAGCTAAAGTGCTAAACTAATTAGGGGTGGGGTGGAGGGTGTATTTTTTTTTCCCACTCATTTATGTTCTAAATCAGATAAATAAAATTTACTTTTTATATATGTAAATTGTAAATAGCAAATAAGGAAATATATTAGTTTATATACATATTACCCATGGACGTAACCTCGTTAATGAGTTTAAGAGCGCGGTAATAATAGATGAGATAATCTTTTATAATAAAATATACAATAAAAATTGAATATTAATTAAATAGTTTTGTTACAACACTATAACCGAATCATTTGAAACCCAATTTCCCTTCCAAACTTTAGTCCTTACAAATACACACACAAAAAGAATTTACAGTGAACAATAAACAATTGCAGTGTTTGTATTTCTTTTGGTTCCTTCCTTTCTTGGCATATAATTCTATCTTTACCCGACAACAATTTTTTGGGACATTATACTATGGACCCAGGTGCATCTTATAAGATGCACCTTTAATTTAATTTATCATCGTATATAAGTAGTACATATCATCACATATAACTAATACATATCATCATATATAACTGGTACATATCATCACAAGTAATTAAAATTCTAAATCTAAGATTTAAAATCCTAAAATTAAAAAAATAAACCTAAAACAAAAAATTAAACCCTAAAAATGAAAAATTAATCCCTAAAATAAAAAACTAAACCCTGAAATTGAATATTAAACTCTAAATCCTAAATTTCTAGTGCATATCATCACATATAACCGACACATATCATCACATATAACTGGCAGAATGATAGAAATAAAATGGAAAATTAAAATAAAAAAATAAAAAATTAAACCTTAAAATGAAATATTAAACCCTAAAAATGGAAAACTAAACCCTAAAATGAAAAAATAAACCCTAAACTCTAAATTTTTGACACATATCATCACGTATAACTGTCATATATCATCACGTATAACTATCAGATATCATCACGTAGAACTAAGTGCACCTAGCAAGGTGCACCCAGCTCCACCTAATAAATTGCCCAATTTTTTGGCTTCTTGGATGTTTTTACCATTTGATTATTAATTCCATTAATAAAATCCATGTGGTCATTTCAATTTGTAGGGCTGAATTTCGAAACTAATTATATGACGACGGTTGCCGTACTTTGGATTCATATGGAGGCCGTATATTATTACATCCTTTCTTAGACAAAAAAGTATATTCAGATAAATATATATATTAATTATAATATCAAAATAATAAGATTATTTGGATAAATAAGATCAATGGGATAAATTCCGTTGACTTATAAAATAGCACTGTCACCGCACAATATATAAAACACTGCGAATACACCATTAAAGAGCCGTGATTCTATTTTTTTTTTTTTAAAGTAGCACATCTCAAATTTGGTCTAAAAGTCAATGCCATGTAGGTATATAAAAAATAATAATAATAAAAAATTAATTATTTAAAATATCATAACCCACTCATTTGTTATTCATTATAGATAAGAATATATCAAATTAATCATCTGTGCATTATCTAAAATTTAAGATACATATTGAATATGAAAAAAATATAAGAAAAAGAAATCATTATTAGTTTTAAAAAGGTGGATGATACTAGAATCGTAGATAACTACATATTAGTATCACTGATCTTAAATAACAACACTGCATTGCTCATTAATTAGCAATGTATATTATTGAGTTAAAATAAATAAATAAAATAATAGTAATAATTTCTTCCATCCATTAAATGAAACTCAATGGTTAGGATTGGTTCCTAATTCTCATAAAGAATAATGGATTAAATAAATAATGGATTCAATGGTTAGGTTTGGTTATTAGTTCTCACAGGTCAATGGTTCTCATTTGAATCATATATATATGGTAATTATAAATTATTAGGTTATACTAGTTTTAATTTATTATATGATTATTTATATTTTCTATTATATTAATATACTAATATATAATTATTTAAATTGTGGTCCATATCTTTTGTAATATTAAATTTTAATAAATATTGGGTAAATTTTATTTTTGGTTTAAATTCTTTTTTTGGGAAAAAATCATTTAAGTTGATATTATTATTATTATTAAAGTATTAAACTGGAAAAAGCAAATCAGAAAATATGTCGGTTTATATTACGTAGTAGTCTGTTCCCTCAATATGTGAACATGGCGAAAAAGAATCAGGACAAGAAAGGTGGTGTTGTAATAAACAGGGCTGGTGATCATGAAAAGGACAAGGAAGTTGATGTTCTTCTATCGCAGATGGATGTAACCACGTTAATGAGGTCAAGAGCGCGGTAAGATAATAGCTGAGCTACAACAAACTTTAATATTACTGTTAACAATGACACCTTGGCAGATATGAATGACTTAGCTGACGACTCATCAAATAAAAAGGCAGCTAGACTTGAAGACAATGAGTGTGCTGTTGTAAATAAATACAAATGATCATTTGTCCGTTAGTTGGACGTGTGCATGGGACAAAACATCCAAATGTAGCCTTGAGGAATGATCTGGTGTGGACATTGGCAATATGGTGTAGCTGAGTCTTGTAGTTGTCATCAAAACCCTAGCCCTAGGTCGACCTACATATATATATAAATGTATTAATTGATGAAGGTTCAGCTTTGTCCAATATACAAGTTTTAAATAATATACAAGAGTGGCAATATTACAGAATGCTTTATTCCTCGACTTTCTCATTTCTTGTTTATTTTCAAATATGGTATCAGAGTTATGTCTCTGATCTATCTTTTCAACGTCTAGCTTTCTTTCCTTTTAATGGCTGAACAAAGGCAAGAAGGACCACCTGCAGCTTTGCAGGTTATTGAAACCGTTCAATTGCAAAGTCAACTTGTGACTATTAAGTTTAATGACAATAATTTTTTGCTTTGGGAACGACAAGTGATGGCAGCTATTCGAAGATATGGATTGGAGGGGTTCATTAATAGACAACAGCCTATTCCGAGTAGGTTTACTGAAGAAGGTATGGTTAACCCTCACTTTATTAAGTGGATGAAGCAAGATCAACTTATTGTCTCCTGGTTATTGTCTTCTTTGACTGAAAATATTCTTGTCACTACTGTGGGACTAAATACTGCAAAAGAAATCTGGGAGTGTTTGAAAACTAGCTTTGCTAGCTACAATAGGGCAAGAATTATGCAACTGAAACTAAAGCTAATATCCACCAATAAGGGATCTTTGGAGATAAGAGAATATTTTGGAAAAGTTAAAACCATTTGTGATCAATAGGTGAAAGGGTGAATGAAAGTGATCAGATAATGTATTTGTTGAATGGATTAGGTCCAGATTACAACCCATTGATTGTCTCCCTCACCACAAGAGCAGAAAGGTTTACAATGGCAGAGGCTTATGCTGTGTTGTTGAGTTTTGAAAATAGACTTGAAGGAATGGATAGTTCAACTGATAGCATCCAGTTTAGTGCTAATCTCACCACTCAAGGAACTGGCTCCAGTATCAACACCAAGGCAATAGAGATCATTTCTCAGAAAATAGAGGTGGAGGGTCTTATTCAGGAAGAGGAGGCAATTTTAGAGGTCGAGGAGGAAGGTTTGGTGCTAATCGAGCAAGATGTCAGATCTGTGGTTATAATAATCACACAGCAGATAGGTGTTACTACAGGTTTGATTCGATTTATCAAGGGAACAATGGAGATAAAGGTCAAAGGGAGCAAGGAAACAATAATCCAATGTCAAACATTGCTAGTCTAGGATTTGCAGCTTCAGAAACAAGCAATGAGCACTACTGGTATCCAGATTCTGGTGCAACAAATCATTTGATATATGATTTGTCAAATCTGAACATGAGCAGTGATTATAAAGGTCATGAGATGATCCAAGCAGCAAATCGTGCAGGTATGTCCATAGGTCATTATGGTAACTCTCTAGTGACTTCTAATGACCATACTTTACCTTAAATAACCTCCTTCATGTTCCACACATTACTAATAATCTTCTCAGTGTCTCATAATTTGCAAAGGCTAACAATGTATTCTTTGAATTTCATTCTTCTTTGTGTCTTGTGAAGGACCAATCAATAAGGTCAGTGCTGCTCAAAGGGACTCTCAATAATGGCCTCTACAACTTCAAACTCACACCATTCCAATCCAAGTAAGAACAACAATCCAGTTTTCCTCTATTTCAATCAAGTGTTAACTTAGTCTAGCTTAATCAAGGTCTAGATATAGGTCTGTGGCATTTCAGGCTTGGCCACCCTTCCTATGAAATTGTAAAAAGGACTTTAACACATTGTAATTTGCCTTTCCTTGATAATAAAAACATCTCTTTGTGTTCTGATTGTTTGAGTTCCAAAATGCACAAATTACCATTTAATGATTCTCAGTCTCATGGTCACAAACTTCTTGACATTATCCATAATGATCTCTAGGGGCCTGCTCCACTTATAACTCATAATGGCTATGGATACTATGTGAGCTTTATTGATCATGCTTCAAGATTCACTTGGTTATATCTGCTTAAGAACAAATCTGATATCAAGTCAGCTTTTCTGCACTTCATGGCACTTGTTGAAAATCAATTCAAATCCACAATAAAAGCCTCCAATTAGATGGAGGAGGGGAATTTATAGGACTTAAGCAAATCCTTGATCAATCTGGAATCATACACAAAATGTCCTGTCCCTACACACCAGAACAAAATGGGGTTGCTGAGAGGAAACATAGGTATATTGTACAAGTGGCTCTATCCCTATTATCACAATCCAATGTTCCAAACAAGTATTGGAGTGAGGCTTTTAGTTCAGCTATCTACTTAATTAACATAACTCCTAATAAACTCCTTCAATATAAATCACCATTTGAGATCATCAGCAAAGAAAAGCCTGACTATAAGTTTCTTAGAGCTTTTGGTTGTCTATGTTTTCCCCTACTCAGACTCTGCTCATCACACAAGATGGAACCTAAAAGTTTATCTTCCACTTTTATAGGATATAGTTCTAATCATAAGGGCTACAAAGTCGTGTTGCCCTCAAATAAAATAATAATTACAGGGCATGTCATGTTTCAATAAGATGTTTTTCCCTTCAAACACTACCCTGTACTCAACAATGACACCAGATATCACACAAATGAAAACCTCACACCCCTTATCAAGTTGACTGATTCCTTTTCTGACTTTACCACACATGCTGATAATAACCAAACCTTGAATCCTCCTGACCAAATAAGCCCTGATAACACTCAATCCTCCAATCATATAACCTCTCCATCATCCTCTACACATTCAATCCCTATTGGTCAAATCACTATTGATTTACCAATTGAGCAAGTGGATATGCTTGTTTCAAATAATGTTATAGATGTATTTGTTCCACTTAACTTTGTTGTGCAGGGAACTACAGGAACTCATCACATGCAAACCAGATCAAAGTCAGGAATCCATAAACCAAAGACATAAGCAGTGGAACTGAAAAATGATCATTGTGAACCAAGCTCACCAGAAGAAGCACTCAGCATTCCCAAATGGAGAGAAGCCATGACTGCTGAGTATCAAGCTCTTGTAATAAACAAGACCTGGTCCCTCATCAAAATGCCTCTCAACAGAAAGGTGATTGGTTCAAAGTGGATATTTAAGACAAAGAGGAACTCAGATGGATCAGTGGCTACATAAGGCCATATTAGTGGCAAGGGTTACAACCAAGCACCTGGACTGGATTACACAAATACCTATAGTTCTGTGGTTAAACCTGCAACCATTACAACAGTCTTGACTATTGGCAATCACTAGGGGATGGAAAATTAAGCAACTTGATGTTGATAATGCATTTTTAAATGGAGAAGTGGATGCTGGTATCTATCTGGAACAACCTTATGGCTTCGTAAAGGATGGAGAATAAGGATTAGTTTGCAATCTACATAAGGCTCTCTATGGTTTGAGACAAGCATCAAGAGCCTGGTCTAGAAACTTGGCAGCATTTTGTCTTCACTAGGTTTCATTTCAGCTCAATCTCTTCACTATACATCAGGCATACTCAGTGTTCATGTACAATCATCATGTCCTATGTTGATGATATTATCCTAACTGGCAGTTGTGATGTTGAGATAAGGGATCTCATATATACACTCCATCAAACTTTCTCCCTAAAAGACCTTGGCAGTTTACATTTTTTCTTGGGAATTGAAATGAACTCATATCATACAGGAATTCTTTTAAATCAAAGGCAATACATTTAAGAAATTCTTGCTAGAGTACGCATGAAGGGGGCAAAAGGTGTTGTTTCTCCCATGATCACTCATCCTACTCTATCAAAATTTTCATAACAACTAATATAAAACCTCAGAAACTACAGGCAGATTGTTGGAGCTTTGCAATATGCTACTTTGACCAGCTTGACATCAGCTATGCAGTGAATAAGGTTAGCCAATACATGCAAAATCCATTGACCACTCATTGGAAAGCAGTTAAAAGAATCATGAGGTATCTTTCTGGAACATTGAATTTTGGATTGAAGATCACTCATTCCAATGACTTAAGCATAAAGGCTTGTGCTGATTCAGATTGGGCTTCAAATATAGATGATAGAAGATCAACTTCAGGAGTATGTGTATTCTTAGGGAACAACCTG
This sequence comes from Phtheirospermum japonicum, assembly GCA_014905375.1. Lineage (NCBI taxonomy): Eukaryota > Viridiplantae > Streptophyta > Magnoliopsida > Lamiales > Orobanchaceae > Phtheirospermum > Phtheirospermum japonicum. The sequence goes on along the minus strand of BMAC01000027.1, from coordinate 2,498,669 downwards.
ATCTCATGGAAAGCTAAGAAACAAGCCACAGTCTCAAGATCCTGAACAGAAGCAGAATACAGAAGTCTTGCAATTGCAACTTGTGAGGTCATGTGGATGAAGTCATTGCTGCAAGAACTAAAAATTTTCTCAAAAGAACCTGTGGTTGTTTGGATGGATAACTTAGGAGCAATATCTTTGTATAATAATCCTACAAATAATGAGAGATTCAAGCATTTTGAGCTAGATTTGTACTTCATCAGAGAGAAGGTGAAAAATGGGACTATAAGAGTTCAGTATGTGTCGGCCTATGATCAAATTGCAGACATCATGACGAACCCATCAACCGGGCGATTCTATTGTAGGCTTCGAAATAAACTCACAGTTACAACCAAGCCATACATAGAATTGAGGGGGCATGTTAACAATGATACCTTGGCAGATATGAATGACTTGGCCGATGACTCATCAAATAAAAAGGCAGATGGACTTGAAGACAAGGAGTGTGCTGCTATAAATAAAGACAAATGATCATTTGCCCATTATTTGGACGTGTGCATAGGACAAAACATCTAGTTGTAGCCCTGAGGAATGATCTGGTGTGGACATTGGCAATATGGTGTAGCTGAGCCTTGTATTTGTCATCAAAACCATAGCCCTAGGCCGACCTACACACACACACACACACACACACACACACACACACACACACACACACACACACACACACACACACATATATATATATATATATATATATATATATATAAATGTATTAATTGCTGAAGGTTCAGCTTTGTCCAATATACAAGTTTTAAACAATATACAAGAATGGCAATATTACAGAAGCTTTATTCCTCAGCCTTTTCATTTCTTGTTTGTTTTCAAATAATTACAACACTATAATTCTTACAAAATGTATCCTTAACACATGCACACACACAAAGAATCCACTATAACAATAAACTACTGTAGTGTTTATATTTATATTGGTTCCTTCCTTTCTTGGCATATATTCCATCTTTAAATTTCTTGGTAATAGAGTAGTAAATTGTACTTTTTTCTCATTGAATATGTAAAAAAAAGGCTTTAATTTTTTATGCTTGATGAAATCTAATGAACTATCAGATGACAACGATGGTGAGCATAAAACAGTTGGACGATCAGAGACGATGAACATGTAAAGACAAAGAGACGACGACGACGACAATGAATTCATTACCAACCTTGCATAGCCCATCAGTCACAATCTCATAAGTCACGACATTCGACTCAACATGGTACATTTACATTTTGTTTCATCATAAATACTCCTTTTTAAGTGTTACAAACTCCCCTTGAGGTTTGTATTAACCAAATGGGTATTCCCTCTTTATGAAACGAACTAGTGCACCTGAGCTGCATGAGCTGCATGTGAGTGATTAACACGAATTTGTCTTGATTATAGTTAGTATTTTAGTTCATTTTTATTATCGATTTTGGTGAAAGTTGGATAGATTGAGCATATTATTGTATTTTCTAATCTTTAACTTGTTTTACCTTAATTTAATCATAATTAATTAATTTTATGTTTGTTTTAGCTATTTTGAAGTATTTAAGTTTGGACATAGTCAAGGATGGACAAACGAGTAGAGTTTCAGCGCAAACGGGCCGCGATTTGAAGAATTTGAAGTTGCCGACTTTCTATAACGGTTATTCCGTCTGGAACCGTTATAGTAGCCTGCCGAGCCAACCAGCTCTGCCCACAAAACTCTCTGTAGCGTCAACCAGTTTACGTCGATTGACGCAAAGTACCGATGCCAATCGACGCACTGGCTGCGGAAGTCTCTGTAGCGTCGACGACGCCAACATGCTGAAACGCATTTTTTAGGTCTTCTTGCTGCCCATGACTTCCCAAAACTATAAATACCCTATGTATTTCAGACTTTTACATACATTATCATATTCCTAGGGTTTCCAAGGCCTCTTAGGGGCCGACAACCCCAATGAGTGCCGTTTAGTTTCTTAGTTACTCTTCATAATTTTTAGATTTAAATCTATAGCTTTTAGAATAGTTTAGATTAATTCTTAAGTAATTTAAATCCAAGGTCTCTACGACCAAACAATGTTAATCTTCGTCGTTAATTAGTAAGCTCTTATTCCTTATGCTCTTTAGTTTAATTTGCATGCTTTCATTAGTTTAATTAATTATCTCAAAATAATTATTATTTGGGGAAAAGATTGTAACCATCCTATACTATACGCATTTTTTGGGTTTGCATCCTAACGTTTTTTTTGTAATTTAATGCATCCTGTACTTCAAAAAATTTTGAAAGTGCATCCTTCGACCAATCAACTCGTCCAAACTCGTCGAAACTCACCTAGTCTCGCGAGTGAGGTTGCATATTTTCAAACCCATATACTTTGTGTGAGTTCCGGTGAATTTATTATTTATTTAAAACTAGTTCCGGCATATTTTATTAAATATGCAAAAATTACCAAATTTATTACTAAATAAATAATAAATTTTATTTATTTAATAAAACTAGTTCCGGTAAACATTAGGATAAAATATGGTTTGCATATTTATTTAATAAATTCGAGTTTTTATTTAATAAAACTAGTTTTTTTCTAAATTTTGTATAGTACAGGATGCACTTTCAAAATTTTGTATAGAACAGGATGCATTAAATTACAAAAAAAACGTTAGGATGCAAACCCAAAAAACGCGTATAGTACAGGATGGTTACAATCTTTTCCCCTTATTATTTCCATGACGAATTGTGATTTTGATTGCTTTGAGATTGTGATGCGGAGATTGATGATTGTTATTAGCTAGATCTTATGGGTCTAGAGCCTAGATTCGTTGTGAACCATCAATCAGGACTTCCCAAGCGATCGTGGAGACGAATCAAAGCTCTAGAACCCTAGTTTTCTTTAAATCGTTTTAGAAAGTCTTTTAATTAATTTAAATGAATTCTAGATTTAATTGCTCTTAGGTAATTTAATCTTAGTTTTAGATAATTAATTCTTAGTTTAGATAATCTTAGATTTAATTAATTAGTTCATAGTCCAGCCTCACACGGATGCGACCCAGACCTCCAACACCCACCAGGCCCAGCAGGCCCCCCTTTATATTTTTCCACCATTCCAGGCTGCCCAATCCCAGATCCAGTCCATTAATCAGCTTCCGGCAGATTCCTCTCCAGCCCAACAGCGGGCCCTCTCCCACAATTTAGGCCTTGGCGGCCCGCCCGCTTGCAACAATGTGGGCCCGGCTTCTTTAAATCATTTCAGCACGATGGAACGGCCCAGCCCACATTTTCCGGCTTCGGCTCCAATCAAGAAAGGGGATTACTTCTCGGTTACGATTAATGAAGCCCTCTACCAATCTCGTGTTTTGGTTTTACGGGACTCTCTTATCGGCCGCCTTCTCCAGCCGAAAGGTTCCAAACCCCTTACGATCGCTACCATTAAGGAGTCGCTGTCTTCGGCCTGGAACACTAATGGAGACTGGAATTTCGTCCCACTTGGCAAGGGATTTTTTAGCATATCATTCACTTACGCTGAGGACAGAGATCGTGCTTTTTCCAGGACGGCCTGGAAGATTGGCTCTTCTACTATTAGGCTTTTTCCGTGGACCCCGGACTTCAATCCTTATAAGTTGCCTTCGGCTTCTTCTCAAGTTTGGATTCGCATATACGAATTGCCTATTGAATATTGGGATCTCTCTTTTATTTTGAATATTGCTAGGGTTGTTGGTACACCTTTGCAAATTGATGAGAGCTCCCTCAATGGCTCTGTCGGCCACTTTGTTCGTGTGCTGGTTGAGTTAAACCTTGAACATACCCTGTATGAAACGGTCATGATTGAGAGGAAGGGGTATTGCGGTTATATTTCATTAGGTTACGAGAACCTGTTGGATTTCTGCTCGAGTTGCAAAATGGTGGGACACCTTGTTAGTTCTTGTCCTGCTCGTAAAACTAAAGCTACTCAGAGTAAAACTAGTGCCGCTCAGAATGTGGTGAGCGATGAATGGCAGACTGTTAACACCAGACGTTCTCGTCGACGTTCCGATTCTCATGAGCATCAGGTCCGTAACCATACGGATTCTCTCCAGACTCCCGAGCCTATTAATCCTTCTTTGACAAACCCTAACACCTTTCAAATATTACAAACTGAAGACTACACGGGTCCTTCGTCACCTCCTACGTCGGAACCCACTTCGAGGTCCGAGCCATTATCTCCCGCCCCCGTGAACACGGATCCTAAAGCCACTGATACTTTTTCTACTCCGTCTAGCTCAGATGGGCAGAATTACCGTACTACTTCTGAGCCTTCTGAGATAGTTTGTGACGCCTCTCGACATCTTGTGCTTTATAAGGAACCTGCCTCTTCGAGCAAGAATTATGTTGATCAGGTAGACATGGGTTCTTCGGATAAGGTCTCACCTTCAGCGCAACATACTCTAAAAGCCTGTCTTGCACATGAAGAATGTAATATAGTGGACGAGTCGGATATTGGCAGCCAACACCGCACCTCTATTTTTCGTAAACCCGCCACTGATCGGGAATTAATTGACATAGTTAAAAAATTACAACAGGAGTCTTCTACTCCTTTCATTGTCACCGATCCAAAATCCTCTCTTGCCCTTCACCTTATGGATTTCGCTTCTGGACAATCATGGGAGGATATGGCTGAAGACGGAGTTTTTACTCCTCTACGCAAAGTTTCAAAGAGTTCTCTTAAGCGAGGATTTCTTATGAAGCACTAGTTTCTTTATTTTCGTCTTTTTTCCATTGATTGCTATGTACTAAGACACTTTTCTCCTTTTTTAATAGAAGCGCCGCAACTTATTTAATAAATAATAATTTCTAGATTTAATTTATTGCTCTTAGTTTAATTAATCTCTAGTTCTTAAAACAAAACAAACAAAACCCCCCTGTCCGCGTGTTTAGATTAGTTTTATTTTTATTTCTTATTCGTTGAATCAAACACAAGAGGAACTTCCGAATCTAGCTTTCCTTTGAGATCGACACGAGTCAACTTACCCATGTACAAGTGATCCCGTTCTCTTGCGGGTGAATTTTTTAAAATTAGCAACTTTAAATAAAAATAGGTGCGTAAAAGTTCAAATCAAAATTTTGGCGCCGTTGCCGGGGAAGGCTAAAGGTTGTAGTTTTTGTGTTTGCTTTTCGTGACCTCTATTTATATTTATATGTATATTTTTTTTCATTTATCTTTTGTATTTATTTGTGATTTATATTTGTGTTTGTTTTTATTATTTTCCGCTGGTACGTTTATCCTTGTGTGTTGAGTGTTGTGTATGCGAGGTACATCTCTCGAAACCTAGGTTCAACGACCCAAAAAAAAATTTAAAAAAAAGAGAATGTCTACATACGGTATAACGTCCGATTAGCGTGACTTTCAACCGGCGATTCCACTAAGCACCGCAATGCAAAATTACTATCCTGACGTGTACGACCAAAAGTAACTCGAGGATCCGATAAAATCCATCCAAAAGTACGAAGACATCACCCAGAATTCCCCTCTTCTCGGGCTTACTAGAGATCAAGTAAGGATGCGACTTTTCTTTTTCACACTAAAGGATCGGGCAAAGAAATGGTTAAATTATGCAGAGCTCGAATCTTTGCGAATGTCGGATGAAGTATACGATAAATTCATGTGGAAGTTCTATGCACCTAATGTAGTATGTGATCGTTGTGGAGGCCGAGGGCATTTGGCGAATACATGCATAGTACCATTTGACGATAAGCCACAAGATCATGTTATCGACATCCAAGATTATACGAGTTATGCCTCTCCCGACTCAACTTCCCACTACCCGAGCTATGGAGAATACATCCCACCTATTCTTGATGATTCGGACGAGGAGTTCAAGGCGTGGAAGCAAGACCTATCTAAGACTATGGAGAATTGCGAGACAATGCTTTGTCAAATAATGGCTTCTTTAGCAAAACGGTCGGACGAGATGGACGAACCTCCATGTTAACCAGAGCTACCGACTCTCGATGAGGTGGAGCCCACCATAGATATTGAGGATTTAAACTTGAACAAACATTTGGGAGATATTAGTAAGGAAGAGGTTCTTGAGAAATTGGTTGAAGTCGTTTCCTCTGTGCCACTCGATGAAGTTTTTGACGAGAATGTTAAGGTATTTCCATTGGAGAACCCACACAACATTGAAGACTCGAGCCTAGTCGAGCTCGATGAGAATGGAGGTGTTGCAATGGCCAATTTAGAAAAGGGTGAGACTATTGAACCTCATTTCGTTCCACCCGGACCGTTGTGGAATCTTAATTTTGAAGCGGTGGAAGAATTTTTGGAGAAAGATGTGTTTATTGAACCCCTTACCGAGCCATTCGAAGCATTGATAGAGGTTAAGAATAAAGTGGTGGTTGAGGTAGTCGAAGAAATTCCCTTTCCCTTTGCCCTTTTGTAGATTTTAATTATTTTCAAGTTGTTGAGGCGGATATTAAGGAATTGAAGGAGTTCGGAGTGTTCGATGGATTTTCCATTTGTTCGACGGATTTCCTAATCTTTAAGAAGTTCGAGGATCACCATATGCTGCACTTTACTATTGATATGTTCGTGTTGATCGATTATTCGCTTTTTCGACCTCTGAAGTGATTTAGTATTTTATTTCTACGATTTGATGTCCGTGCTTGCCTTGGTGGTTTAAATCGCCCATGCTTACTCTTAGAAAATACTAAAGCTTGGCACGATCGTCACTTGTTTTTGGATCCGGGATAGCATCATTCGTAGAAGGCGTCGAGCTTTCGACATTAAACAAGCTCTTCTTGGGAGGCAACCCAAGCTATTCTTTATCCTTTGTATTTTATTTTAGTTTATTTCTCTTTTTCTATTTTACGTTTATGTTATATTTCTAAAACAGGAAGAAGTGTTATCGAGGATGGATTAATCATTAGAACAAAGAAATTGAAATGGTTGATGACGCATGGATCGCATCGATCGATGCCTGCACCGACGCGGCGTCGATTCCCGACACCACCCACGTCGACCGATGCTCTGTCGATGTGCATTTGAGCAGATTTTATTCGACACGACAGCGATCCCGCCTACGATAACTACTTCCACGAGTTTTAGATTTTTGTCCAAGACATTTTCGTTCACACGTTTGGAGACGAAAGATGATTGCACAAGCGCTTTTTGGAGTCGCTCGACTATTTTTCATGGATGTTCCCTTACTTCTTTTCTCATTTGATTTGCTTTTCTTTATATTTAGGGCAATCAGGGGATTGCCGAGTTTTTAGAGGGGGGGATGGTTGAGTGCAAATATGTGCAATTTTTCAAAAAATCTTGTGGATTTGTAGTGCTAAAATTTTAAACGTGATTGATTACTATTCCTACGCGATATTGTGTTTGTATGGCTTGCCTATCAAAGTTAAATAAGTTTGATTTGATGTTCTTGTCTTTTGAGCATGTATAAGTGCATAAATTTTTCATAATTATTATTTATATATATTGTAAAATGGTACTTGGACGCAATTGATTTCGCAAAACCTTAAAAACAGTGACAATTCAAAACTTTTTCATGCAAAAAGCTAGTGAGTAGTCTGAGTGTTTATCATCATTGCATGTGCTTGAATAAGTTTCTATCTTGAGATCTCTTTGAAACCGCTGTGTGTGGTTAGCTTTGAACATGACGTTAAGGCACATATAAAAACCTTACTCCGGCCGTATACATATATTTTAGTCGCTATAAATTCCGAATGAGCCAATCATAGCCAAATATCCATTTGCAATAGCCATGAGTGATTTTTGAGTCGACTCCTGCAACCATTAAAAGCATGGGTAGGAGGAGTTAGTTATTTTTATTGGTTATTAGAGTTTTGGAAATTTAATTAGGAATTTATGAATTTTTGTAATTAAGGACCACCATCTAAAAAAATATATATAAAAGAAAAAGAAAAGAGAAAATGAACCCATAAAAAAGAATAAAAGGGGGATAAAAAAAAGGAAAAAAAAAGGGATGGTGAATTATGTTATGTAATTGCCTACGTGCTAATAAGGCTTGTGTTTTATTATTTATTTTCTTATGAAGCCTAATGTCTAAGAGGCAAGAGTTGCGTTTGAAAAAGAAGCATATTATGAGCTTCTATAGTGCTTAAGTGGTTCGAGCAAAAGTCGGTTAGAGTTACGAGTTGAGAAATAACCTAAGTTAAGGGCTACATTATGAGTGTTTAGTGAGGTTTTTCTTTTGAACGAGGTGAAGCTCTTTGCTTCATGATTAGAATAGGTTGAGTGAGTTCTTTTAGCCACACGACTTATATATTCCATACCCGTCCAAAGAGCCTTACATTACAACCCGAAAAGACCTTTTCCGATTCTTTGTTGATAACACACTTAATTTGATATTAAAAAGAGATTGATTTTCCGTTTTTGTTTATTGTACTTGCATTTATATGATTTGAGTGTATACACGTCCCATGCAGCAATGCTTGAGTGCTTTTGAGCGTACACCCACATATATACTTCCCTTTTGAGAGGATGCATGAATTTGATTTGAAGCGATAATATAATAAGGGTGTATGTTTGAAGTTGCGTGACATGTATCTATATTTTCAAAATTATGTATGTAGTATAGCACAACTCCTTGCTTGAACTGATTTTCATTCTTGTTATACTTGGAAATTATCGTTTGTTCGAGGACGAACAAACCAATTAAGCGTGAGGTAGTTGATTAACACGAATTCGTCTTGATTTTAGTTAGTATTTTAGTTCATTTTTATTATTGTTTTCTGTGAAAGTTGGATAGAATGAGAACATTTTCGTATTTTCTTATCTCCAACTTTTTTATCATATTTTGATCATAATTAATTAATTTTATGTTTATTTTAAGTATTTTGATGTATTTAAGTTTGGAAATAGTCAAGGGTGGGCGTACGAGTGGAGATTCAGCGAGAACGGGCCACGATCTGAAGAATTTGAAGCTGCAGACTTTCTATAACGGTTTTCATCTGGGACTGTTATAGTATCCCTGGCCGACCAGACCTGCCGAGCGCTGCCGAGTGCTTCCCGCGTCGCTCGACCAGTCCGCCCTTGTCGACCAGTTTACGTCGGTCGATGCCAGAACCATTATAGAATCCCTGATCGACGCATCTGTCCACAAACTCTCTATTGCGTCTATCCGAAATGCGTCGGTCGACGCACAGATCGACGCAACTGCCCAGAAATGCATTTTTGACACGTTTTTATGATTTCTTACTGCCCAAGTCTTCCCACAACTAAAAATACCCTATGTATTTCGTTTTTCTACCTACATAATCATATTCTTAAGGGTTTTAAGGCCTTTTGGGGGCTGACAACCCCAACAAGTGCCCTTCTATTTCTTTAGTTACTCTTTAAATTTCTTAGTGTTAAATTCTTAGATTTTAGACTACAATAGATAGTTTAGATAATTTAGATTCAAGACTTCGCTTGGAACGCTGCAACTATCTTCGTTTAATTAGTAAGTCTTTAATTCCTTTCGTTTTAATTTAGCTTAATTAGTTCTTATGCTTTCGATTCWTGCTTGCTAGTTAATTTAGAATAACTCAATCAAAACAAACACACCCCCCCCCCAACTTGTATGATGAATTGTATAATTGATTGTGTTGGATTTATGATGATATTGATGAGATTGATTGGCTAGATCCAACGGGTCTAGAGCCTAGAATCGTTGTGAACCATCAATTGAGTTTATCCCAATAGATCGTGGAAACGATTCGAAGCTCTAGAACCCTTGTTTTTTTAAACTCTTCAAAACCCTTAATTTTTATTGTTCTTCGTTCAAACCAACTTCTTGATTTTAAGTGTTTAGATTATTTATTTTTTATTATTTTCTTATTTGTGAAAACAAACACAAGAGGAACTTCCGAATCTAGCTTTCCTTGAGATCAAAACGAGTCAGCTTACCCACCTACAAGTTATCCCGTTCTCGTGCGTGCGAACTTTTTAAAATTGATAACTTTAAATAAAAATAGGTGCGGAAAAGTTCGAATCAAGATTTTGGCGCCGTTGTCGGGGAAGGCTAAAGGTTGTGATTTTTGTGTTTACTCTTCGTAACCTTATTTATGTTTTTATTTGTTTCGTTTATCTTTCGTATTTGTTTGTGATTTTTATTTTTTTTTATTATTATTTTTTTTGTTCATTTTTATTATCTTCCATCGGTACGTTTAATCTTGTGTGTTGAGTGTTGTGTATGCAAGGTACACCTCTTGAGTCTTGGTTCAACTACCCATATAAAATAAAATAAAAAAATAAAAAAATAAAAAAAATCTTACTATTGAGGGTATCCATCGTATGACAACGGTGCACCTCCGACCAATTGGCGTGGCTATCGACCGGCTATTTCATTGAGCTCCAAGATGCGGGATTATGATCTTGACTATTTCTATTTAGAGCGAATCCCAAATTTTTATGGACATCCGAGCGAGGATCCAGTGAAACTTTTCCAGATATACGAGGACATCACCCGGATTTTCCCTCTTCTCGGCCTTACCAGAGATCAAGTGAGGATGCAACTCTTCCATTATGCTCTAAAAGATCGGGCAAGAAAATGGTTAAATTATGTAGAGCCCGACTCCTTGCAAACGTGGGAGGAAGTTTATGAGGGGTTCATGGGGACGTTCTGATCACTTGAATGGGCCCCATCTTCAAATTCACATTATTCGAGCCACGATTCTTATGTCTCTCCCAACTCGATTCCCTACTACCCGAGCCATGAAGAATATAAACCAGACGATCAATTTTTGGCGTGGCAGCAAGATCAAGAAGCCGAGACCATTCATTAACGGAATGAAATTGCGGAACTAACTGAGCAAGTAACTAGCATGACTGAACAGGTCCAGTACCTATCTAAGTCTATGGAGAATTGCGAGACAATTCTTGGTCAAATAATGGCTTCTTTAGAAAAATGGTTGGACGAGATGGACGAACCTCCATGTCAACCAGAGCTACCGATTCTCGATGAGGTGGAGCCCACCATAGATATTGAGGATTTAAACTTGAACGAACATTTGGGAGATATTAGTAAGGAAGAGGTTCTTGAGAAATTGGTTGAAGTCGTTTCCTCTGTGCCACTCGATGAAGTTTTAGACGAGAATGTTGAGGTATTGCCATTGGAAAACCCACACAACGTTGAAGATTCGAGCCTACTCGAGCTCGATGAGAATGGTGGTGTTGCAGTGGCGAATTTAGAAAAGGGTGAGACTATTGAACCTCATTTCATTCCACCCGGACCGTTGTGGAATCTCAATTTTGAAGCGGTGGAAGAATTATTGGAGAAAGACGAGATTATTGAGCCTCACACTGTGCCACCCGATACTTTGGTCGATATTGAGATGGAGGTGATGGACGTGTTAGGTGAAAATAATTTCAATCCCCCTCCCTGTGCCCGAATATAGATTTAAATATTGTTGAGGGGGATTGCCATTTGTTCAATGGATTTCCTAATTTTCCCAAAAGTGGAGGATCACCCGATGCTGTTATTTACGTTTGGTATGTTCATAGTGATCGACTACTCGCCTTTTCAACCTCCAAAGCGAGTTGAAGTTTTTATTTCTTTAATTCTACGACTTGCTTTCCGTGCTCGCCTTGGTGATTTAAATTGCTTGCATTTACTGTTGGAGAACACTAAGGCATGGCACGATCATCATTTGTTTATGGATTTGGGATAGCATCGTTCGTAGAAGGCGTCGAGCTTTCGACGTTAAACAAGCGTTTCTTGGGAGGCAACCCAAGTATTGGTTTTCTTTTCTTTTTCCTTTATGTTTTACTAGTTAGTTTGTTTTTATTTGTTTGTTTTGTCTTTATAGGTTTTATTCAAGACATTTTCGATCACGGAATTCAAGGTGAAGGATGATTGCACAAGCACATTTTGGAGTAGCTCGATTATTTTGAGGGACGCTTTCTTATTCCCTTTCTCCCTTGCTATTATTTTCTTGTATTCGTTTATGGCAATCAGGGGATTGCCGAGTTTTTAGAGGGGAGGTGGTTGAGTTGTGATTTATATTTGAAAAATTGTGCAATTTAAATAAATTCGTGATAAATTTTAACTTGATTGATTGCTATTTCTGTGCTGAATTGTGTTTGTCTGGCTTGCCTGTTGAAGTTAACTAAATATGATTTGAAGTTCTTGTCTTTGAGTGTGTATAAGTGCATATATTTTTTCAAAATTTTTATTTATATATTGTAAAATAGTACTTGGACGCAATTGATTTTGCAAAACCTTAAAAGCAGTGTCAATCCAAAACTTTCCGTGCAAAAAGCTAGTGAGTAGCCTGAGTGATATATCATCATTGCATGTACTTGGGTGATTTCTGTTTTGAAATATCTTTGAAATCGCTGTGTGTAGTTAGCTTTGAACATGAAGTTAAGGCACAGAAAAAATCCTATTTCCGCCCATATCCATATATTTTAGCCACTATAAATTCCGAATGAGCCAATCATAGCCAAATAATCCATGCCTGTAGCCATGAGTGTAAAAAATTTGAAAGTGCATCCTCCGACCAATAAACTCATCCAAACTCGTCCAAACTCACCTATTCTCGCGAGTGAGGTTGCATATTTTCAAACCCATATACTTTGTGTGAGTTCCGGTGAATTTATTATTTATTTTAAAACTAGTTCCGGCATATTTTATTAAATATGCAAAAATTACCGAATTTATTACTAAATAAATAATAAATTTTATTTATTTAATAAAACTAGTTCCGGGTAAACATTAGGATAAAATATGGTTTGCATATTTATTTAATAAATTCGAGTTTTTATTTAATAAAACTAGTTTTTTTCTAAATTTTGTATAGTACAGGATGCACTTTCAAAATTTTGTATAGAACAGGATGCATTAAATTACAAAAAAAACGTTAGGATGCAAACCCAAAAACGCGTAAAAAATTTGAAAGTGCATCCTCCGACCAATAAACTCATCCAAACTCGTCCAAACTCACCTATTCTCGCGAGTGAGGTTGCATATTTTCAAACCCATATACTTTGTGTGAGTTCCGGTGAATTTATTATTTATTTAAAACTAGTTCCGGCATATTTTATTAAATATGCAAAAATTACCGAATTTATTACTAAATAAATAATAAATTTTATTTATTTAATAAAACTAGTTCCGGGTAAACATTAGGATAAAATATGGTTTGCATATTTATTTAATAAATTCGAGTTTTTATTTAATAAAACTAGTTTTTTTCTAAATTTTGTATAGTACAGGATGCACTTTCAAAATTTTGTATAGAACAGGATGCATTAAATTACAAAAAAAACGTTAGGATGCAAACCCAAAAACGCGTAAAAAATTTGAAAGTGCATCCTCCGACCAATAAACTCATCCAAACTCGTCCAAACTCACCTATTCTCGCGAGTGAGGTTGCATATTTTCAAACCCATATACTTTGTGTGAGTTCCGGTGAATTTATTATTTATTTAAAACTAGTTCCGGCATATTTTATTAAATATGCAAAAATTACCGAATTTATTACTAAATAAATAATAAATTTTATTTATTTAATAAAACTAGTTCCGGTAAACATTAGGATAAAATATGGTTTGCATATTTATTTAATAAATTCGAGTTTTTATTTAATAAAACTAGTTTTTTTCTAAATTTTGTATAGTACAGGATGCACTTTCAAAATTTTGTATAGAACAGGATGCATTAAATTACAAAAAAAACGTTAGGATGCAAACCCAAAAACGCGT
>BMAC01000027.1:2453061-2484425 GCA_014905375.1 Phtheirospermum japonicum | reverse complement strand
TGAAGTACAGGATGCATTAAATTACAAAAAAAAACGTTAGGATGCAAACCCAAAAAACGCGTATAGTACAGGATGGTTACAATCTTTTCCCCTATTTAGAAGGCAAAGAGTTGTGTAAAGAAGCATATCTTAAGCTTCAATTGTATTTAAGTAGTTCGAGCTTCAAGTCGGTTCTAGAGTTGCGAGTTGAGAAATAGCCTATGTATAAAAGCTACGTTATGAATGTTAAGTGAGGCTTTTATTTTTGAACGAGGTGAAGCACATTGCTTCGTGATAAGAATAGTTTGGTGAGTTATTGATCATGTTAGATCGTAAGTTAGCCAAACGACTTATATATTCCATACCTGTCTGAAGAGCCTTACATTAAAACTCGTAAAGACCTTTACTGGTTCTTAGTTTTGACAACACACTTATTTGCGATTGAAAAGAGATTGATTTTCCGTTTTGTTTATTGTACTTGCATTTGTATGATTTGAGTGTATACACGTCCCATGCAGCAATGCTTGAGTGCTTTTGAGCGAACACCCATATATATTTTCCTTTTGAGAGGATGCATGATTTTGTTATTGGAGAGACAATGTAATAAGGGTGGAGTGTTTAAAGTTGCGTGACTTGTATCTATATTTTCAAAATTATGTAAGTAGCACGACACGACTCATTGCTTGGACTGATTTTCATACTTGTTATTCTTTGAAATTATCGTTTGTTCGAGGACGAACAAACCAATTAAGCGTGGGGTAGTTGATTAACACGAATTTGTCTTGATTTTAGTTAGTATTTTAGTTCGTTTTTATTATCAATTTCGGTGAAAGTTGGATAGATTGAGCATATTTTTGTATTTTCTAATCTCCAACTTGTTTTACTATAATTTAATCATAATTAATTAATTTTATATTTATTTTAGGTATTTTGAAGTATTTAAGTTTGGACGTAGTCAAGTATGGACAAACGAGTAGAGTTTCAGCGAAAACGGGCCGCGATTTGAAGAATTTGAAGCTACCGACTTTCTATAATGGTTATTCCATCTGGAACCGTTATAGTATCCTGCCAAGCCGACCAGCCCTGCCCACAAAACTCTCTATAGCATCGACCACTTTACGTCGGTCGACGCAAAGAACCGATGCCAATCTACGCAATGGCTGCGGAAGTCTCTGTAGCATCGACCATTTTACGTCGGTCGACGCAAGAACTGATGCCAACATGCTGAAACACATTTTTTTAGGTCTTCTTACTGCCCAAGACTTTCCACAACTATAAATACCTTATGTATTTCATTTTTTTACATACACAATCATATTCCTCGGGTTTCCAATGCCTCTTAAGGGCTGACAACCCCAATGAGTGCCGTTTAATTTCTTAGTTACTCTTCATAATTTTTAGTTTTAAATCTCTAGCTTTTAGAATAGTTTAGATTAGTTCTTAGGTAATTTAGATCCAATATCTCTACGATCAAATGCTGTTAATCTTCATCGTTAATTAGTAAGTTCTTATTCCTTATGCTCTTTAGTTTAATTTGCATGCTTTCATTAGTTTAATTAATTATCTCAAAATAATTATTATTTCCATGACTAATTGTGATTTTGATTGCTTTGAGATTGTAATGTTGAGACTGATGATTGTTATAGCTAGATCTTATGGGTCTAGATCCTAGATTCGTTGTGAACCATCAATTGGGACTTCCCAAGCGATCGTGGAGACGAATCAAAGCTCTAGAACCCTAGTTTTCTTTAAATCGTTTTAAAAAATCCTTTAATTAATTTGAATGAATTCTAGATTTAATCGCTCTTAGATAATTTAGTCTTAGTTTTAGATAATTAATTCTTAGTTTAAATAATCTTAGATTTAATTAATTAGTTCATAGTTTAAATAATCGATGGATTTAATTTATTGCTCTTAGTTTAATTAATCTCTAGTTCTTAAAACAAAACAAACAAAACCCCCCTGTCCGCGTGTTTAGATTAGTTTTGTTTTCATTTTCTTATTCGTTGAATCAAACACAAGAGGAACTTCTGAATCTAGCTTCCCTTTGAGATCGACACGAGTCAACTTACCCACCTACAAGTGATCCCGTTCTCTTGCGGGCGAACTTTTTAAAATTGACAACTTTAAATAAAAATAGGGGCAGAAAATTCCGAATCAATGAGGCAAGGAGGTGCACCTGAGCAACATATGAAGCCAACAGCAGCCATTGAGCACGTGGACAGTCTTCACTACAAGCCAAAGAGTGACAACGGTCTAAAGGCAAAGGAAAGGGACAGTTGCATAAAACTACAACACAACCCAAATGGATTGAAGGATCAAGGTGACATGTGTGATGCTTTGGACGACTGTGATTAAGAATGACAACTGGCATGCTGCACCTGAAACCCTAGCTTAGGTTTACTTATAGCAAGCTGCTTGTGTTGTTTTATGTATGTAGAAAAAGCTGATTGTATTCAAGAAGGAAACTAATAAATGGATTTCAAATTTATCTTGTCCATTGTGTTTAAAGGCTTGAGCTTTTCCTTTCATGTTACTTTCATGTTTTATTTTCATGCCGTATGACTCTATATATATATTAGTCTTCGTTCCTTTATATCACCATGTCTTAAACAAAAACCTTCAACACACACAACAATGTCACAACCAATCAAACATCCCTCATTCAATGAAACAATAAGCTTATTTCCACCAAGTTTGATGAATCGAACTTTTTATTTGGAAACAACAAGTCATTACAGCCATAATAGGATATGGTGTTGAAGGATTCATCAATGGAACCACAGTAGCTCCAAAAAAAAAATTTCTTGATGAACAAACAGGTCAAACCATGCCAAATCCTGAGTATTTCCAGTGGATGAGACAGGATCAACTTCTGGCTTCTTGGCTTTTATCCTCTCTGTCTGAAGGAATAATAATCCTAATGGTTGGATTGAACACTGCAAAAGAGATCTGGGAAGCCTTACAGGCAAACTTTTCAAGCTAATCATCTGCCAAGATTATGCAATACAAACTGAAGCTGCAGACCTTGAAGAAAGGCACTTTATCCATGAGAGAATACATAAATAAGGTGAAAGGTTGTTGTGATCTACTTGTTGTTGTTGGTGAAAAGGTTTCTGAACAAAACTAGATCCTTTACATACTCACCGGTCTAGGATCAGAATATGATTCGGTTGTGGTCAATGTCACATCAAGATATCCTCCCCATACAGTGTCTGAGGTCCACTCATTGCTGCTCACCTATAAATCTAGGTTGGAGATGAATCAAGGATCTGTTGTTAATCCAGAGGGATCCCAGCACTTTGCTAACACTGTGACTCAGAATAATAGAGGTTTTAATCCAATTTTTATCCAAGGAAGAGGAGGAAGGTAAAACAACCAATCAGCAAGAGGTAGAAGTGGCTTCAGAGGAAGAGGAAGAGGAAGGAACCAAGGGAACAGGCCTTTATGCCAAATTTGTCAAGGAGCTAGCCTTACAGCTGATAAATGTTGGTATAGGTATGACAAGCAACAATGGTTCTTCTCCCTCTCAAGGTGGTCAGTACACTGCAAAGAAGAACCCTAGCCTCAATTTTGTTCAGATGAAAGGACAGAGTAGCTACTCAGATGTTGGGTCAGAAATGAGCTCGTTCCCTGATTCAGGAGCCTCAAATCATGTGACCAATGAGTTGGAAAATCTTAACATAGCCTCAGAATACCATGGGAACAGTAAGCTGCATATGGCATATGGGAAATGGTGAAGGAGCTAACATTGCTCATTTTGGTAACTCCTTTTTCAGAAACTCTGATAAGTCCATTAAGTCCTAAACTTGCATTTTGAAAAATCTTCTTCATGTTCCCAACATTACTAAAAACCTTTTATCTGTTTCACAATTTGCTAGAGACAATAGAGTGTTTTTTGAATTCCATCCCTCTTTTTGTCTTGTTAAGGATCTAGCAACTCAAGAGATTCTGCTCAAGGGCATCCTTAAGGAAGGATTGTACCAATTCAACCTTCAAAGCCACAAGATTGACAATAAAGATTCTGCAAGTCTTGTTTCTCAACCATTTTAATTTTCTGTCAAAATAAACAAGTGCTCCAGTCTTGATCTCTGGCATCAAATACTTGGACACACAAACCTTCATAATGTTGAGAGAGCTCTTAAGCATTGTAATATCACTTTCCATATCAATAAAGATTCCTGTTTGTGTCAATCTTGTGCAGTTGCTAAAAGTCATCAATTACCTTTTAATAATTCAGATTCTGTTTATGATGCTCCTTTCGATCTTATTCATACTGACTTGTGGGGTCCATGCCATGTTAAAACTGCTAATGGTTGTAGCTATTATGTGATCTTTATTAATCATCATTCCAGGTTCACATGGATTTATCTGTTAAAAACTAAGTCTGAGGTCTACACTGCATTTACCAGTTTTAAGACATTAGTAGAGAATCAATTTTGTAAAAAGGTAAAGATGGTACAAAGTGATGGTGGAGGAGAGTACATTGGACTCAGCAAGTTATTTCAAGAAAATGGCATAGCACACAGAATGTCCTGTGCCTATACATCCCAGCAAAATGGACTTGCAGAAAGAAGGCACAAGGATATTGTGAACATGGAATTGTCCTTACTATCCCAATCAAATTTGCCACTGCGTTTTTGGGAAGATGCTTTTGTCATAACCACTTACCTGTTAAATAGGGTCCCTAGCAATCCCCTTCAGTTTAAAAAGTCCACTTGAGGTTCTCTATGGTCACAAGCCTGATTACAGCAGATTAAGGGTTTTTGGATGCTTATGCTACCCTCATCTCAGGCCTTATAACAAGTATAAAATGGAATATAGATCATGCACTGGAGTTTTTCTTGGATATAGTAATCAATACAAGGGATACAAGGTAGTGCTACCAGACAGGAGGGTTATAATCACTAAGCATGTGGTATTTGATGAAGGAAAGTTTCCTTACAAGGAAAAGATGAACATACAGAAATTTGTATATCCTAATGATCCTCTGGTTATTCCTATTATACCCACAACAGATGTTCTTGTAAAGTCAAAGGTTGATCCAGGAGTGAGTAAAAACACTGCTCAAAGTAGTCCTCCTAATCACAATTCAATTGATCAGCATGATCACCACTCATCTGCATCAGACAACACCTCATCCTTAAGTAATGCTTCTTCTAACTCTTAAAATAGCATTCTAGCCATACCACTTGTAGTTCAGCTTCCCCCTATTGATGACAATTCAAGGAGTTCTGTGTCTCATGCTCCTCAAGGTCATCCAATGATTAGCAGATCAAAGATGGGGATTCACATACCTAAAGTGCATAATGTCTCAGTGATGAAAGAAACTGAACCTTGTTCTCTCAATGAAGCTCTCAGTTCCTTAAAATGGAAGTCAACAATGCAAGAAGAGATAGATGCTCTGACAAGGAACAAAACTTGGAAATTGGTTGACCTACCAAAGAACAAGAATATTGTTGGTAGCAAGTGGATATTCAAAATCAAAAGGGATGCTAATGGTAAGGTTTCAAAGTATAAGGCAAGATTAGTGGCTCAGGGGTATTCTCAAATACCTGGATTTGATTTTTCAGAGACCTTCAGTCCTGTGGTGAAGCAAGGATCATGCTAACCTTGGATGTTCACTACTCCTAGAAAGTTAGACAGTTGGATGTAAGCAATGCTTTCTTAAATGGAGATTTGAGTGAAGAGATATACATGAGACAGCCTCCAGGTTTTGAAAAGGGAAACATTCAAGTGGTATGCAAGCTATCCAAGGCCTTATATGGATTAAAGCAATCCTCAAGGGCATGGTTCAGTAAAGTCAAGTGGTGTTGATCAAAATGGGATTTAGAGATTCCAACACAGATTGCTCTTTGTTCTATAGTATTAAAGGATAGAATTGTCTTTTTGTGTTGATTTATGTGGATGATATCTTAGTCACAGGATCTAATACAAGATTGATTGATCAGTTTGTCAAGGTTTTTAGGCAAAATTTATCCATTAAGGATCTTGGACTAATGAGTCATTTTCTTAGAATGGAGATCACTAGAACAGATGAAGGAATGCACTTGTGCCAAGAAAAATACATCAAAGAGCTCCTTGAAAAATGCAGAATAGAATTAACTAGACCTACTCCTACTCCTATGGTGTCTTTATTACAACTGTCCAAGTATCAAGGAATGCCTTCAATACATGGAACAAAATACAGGAGCATTGTTGGAGCATTGCAATATCTAACCTTAACTAGACCTGAACCGAGCTATAGTGTTAACAAAGTTTGTCGATACATGTCAGCTCTTTTCGATACACATTGGAAGGCTGTGAAGAGAATCTTGATGTACTTGGCTGGGACAAAGAATTATGGTTTATATATCAGAAAATCATCACACCTCAATCTAAGTTGATTCTCTGATTCTGACCGGGGAGCTGACCTGGATGACAGGAGGTCCACAACAGGTTATTGTGTGTATTATGGGAATAGCTTAGTTTCATGGTGTTCAAGAAAACAGCCTTCGGTTTCAAGGTCTAGCACAGAGGCAGAGTACAAAAGCTTGGCTAATGCAGCATGTGAAATCACTTGGATCAGTTTATTATTTGCAGAAATAGGACTGTCACCTCCCAAGGTACCTTTGTTTTGGGTAGATAATCTGAGTGCCATTGCTTTGGCTTCTAATCCCATTCTACATGCATGAACAAAGCATGCGGCACTTGATTACCACTTTGTGAGAGAAAGGATTGTTGCAGGAAAATTAAAGGTTCAGCATATTCCTGCTTTTGAACAAGTTGCAGATGTTTTAACCAAACCATTGTCATTGCAATTCTTCTCAAGGCTCATAAATAAACCGAACATAACAAGTAGAAGCACGATCAATTTGAGGGGGCGTGTGAAACATACTAGTTCACCTGAGCTGCATGTGAGACAAGGAGGTGCACCTGAGCAAGCCAACAAAAACCATTGAGCGCATGGACAGTCTTCACTACAAGCCAAAGAGTGACAACGATCTAAAGGCAAAGGAGAGGGACAGCTGCACAAAACTACAACACAGCCCAAATGGATTGAAGGATCAAGGTGACATGTGTGATGCTTTGGACGGCTGTGATCAAGAATGACAACCGGCATGCTGCAGCTGAAACCCTAGCTTAGGTTTATTTATAGCAAGCTGCTTGTGTTGTTTTACGTATGTAGAAAAAGTTGCTTGTATTCAAGAAGGAAACTAATAAATGGATTTCAAATTTATCTTGTTCATTGTGCTTAAAGGCTTGAGCTTTTCCTTTCATGTCACTTTCATGTTTTCTTTTCACTCTTGAGGTCTTGTTCATAAAACGAAAATAAACAATTAAGAGGGAACTTGCAATTATGGAAGGTTATTGGACTCTATTATAATAAGGTTAATATATATATATATATATATATATATATATATATATATATATATATACACATATATTCATATTTGTAATTAACCTTTTATATTACAAACCATTAATCTTGTCAAAACCCCGTACTTGAAACACATGCTAATTTAATTTGTTTGTTTTCTTTATGTGTGAGAATTGCAAATTTTTTTATCTAGGAGTATAGATTGTAAGTGTGGGATTGGCATTTTGCTCTGTGTTCTTAAGTGAGCGAGTTTATTACCTGACTCGCACGTAGATCTTCATGGTAAGATGTACAATGATATTGCAATCTTATGGCCATTTATTTATTTATTTTGGATTATTTCTTTTATTTATTAGTGTAATAAACTCAATATTTTATTGGATGTATTCATTCTAAAATTTCTTTTTGCTCTCAATCGTAATCGGAAATTGTATTCAGGACAAAAGATAGAAATTAGGTTATCCAGAGCTCATGCTGATACCGGAAATTTTAAAAGAAGTAGGAGGTGTCACAAGACACCACTCAAAACTCATAACTCTAAGAATCCACCAAAAGAGTTTAGAGCAAGATACAAGAAGATAAATCTTCTAAACAAGCTTAAAAGCTCAAAATATATTTTTATTTCGAATAATTGCTGAAAACATAACAATTGAGTGCCTTTTATTTATAGGTAAGGACTTGGAACAACCCTCCAAGATGAGTCAAAGATAATAAATAAGATATTAGATTTTCTATGGTCTAGAAGAATGAAAAGGTTGCTCTAATAAATATAAGTAAGATGAATCTTGACTAAAGATTAAGTGATTATCAACTCCCAAGGTGCTTGAATGAGTATGTTCATGAAAATCACAAAGAGTTGCTCAACCTTCCAAATTCCCGTATGAAATAACTGCACTGCCACACTTCAGTCAATTAGCCATAACTCATTGTAGGATTACTATTTCTGAGATCCATTTTTTTTATTAGAAACTAGACTCATAGGAATTTACAATGTTATACAGTTTGAAACATAGTTATGTCCCAATGAAAGCAGTTTATTCATAAGATCTGATCCAAAAATAACTAACTTTCTATTTCGGTGTCATTCTTCTTTCTTTTTCTTCGTTTCGAATCAAAACAGAAGAGTGGAGTTGGAAAAGACTCATCCTAGAATCCGAATCAAGTTCATCATCAACATAAAGAGAAAGATAAGATATGTTAAAAGATGCTGAAACACCATAATCTCCTGACAACTCAATCTTGTAAGAATTATCACCAATCTTTCTTAAGACTTTAAAAGGACCGTCAGCTCTAGGTTGCAATTTTCCATGTCGACCACGAGGAAAATACTCTTTCCTCAAGTGAACCCAAACCAAATCCCCTTCCTTGAAAATTGATTTCTTTCGATGCTTGTTTGCAATTTTCTGGTACTTCTCATTTTGCTTAACAATCTCTTGACGAACATGCTCATGCAACTTTTCAATGTACTTATCATGTTCTCTGCCGTCTCCACTAAAATGATGAGTGATTGGAATAGGTGCTAAGTCCAACAGAGTAATTGGGTTGCTGCCATACACGACTTCAAACGGGCTTTTACTAGTTGTTTGGCTAGAAGAGCGATTATAAGCAAACTCCTCTGGAGCCAAAACCACATCCCATTGGCGAGAATTCTTTCCAACCAAGCTCCTTAAAAGATTTTCCAAACTTCTATTGACAACTTCCATCTGTCCATCAGTTCGTGGATGATCAGACAAGCTAAACTAAAGTTTAGTTCCAAGTTTCTTCCAAAGCGTTAGCTAAAAATGACTCATAAACTTTGAATCTCGATCAGAAGTAATGGTCTTTGGAATTCTATGGAGCCTCACTATTTCTTTAAAATATAAAGATCAGCCACATTTGTAGCATCTAATGTCTTAATACAAGGAACAAAATGTGTCATTTTTGAAAACCGATCAACAACCACCATAATCGAATCTTTGTTCCTTTAAATACGTGGCAATCTAACCACAAAATCCATACTCACATCTTCCCACGGTCTCATTGGAACTGGTAATGGAGTGTATAAGCTAATATTTTGCCCATGACTTTTGGCAATATGACAAGTTCTACACATTTCAATGCATCTTCTGGCATCTCGTTCCATTCTTGGCCAATAAAACTTTTCTTGAACCAGCACAAGCATCTTCTCTCTACCAAAATATCCAGCAAGACCTCCATTATGAGCTTCATTAATAATGGCTTTCCGTAGAGAACATTTAGGAATACATAAGAGTTTATCCTTGAAGAGAAATTCCTCTTGAATCAAGAAAAGTTTAAATGGAGCTTTTAAACTTCCATCCCAAAATTTGCCAAAATATGTATCATCCTTGTAGAGATATTTGATTACCTCAAAACCAATGATTTTTAATTGTAAAGTAGACAACAGAGAATGTCGTCGACTAAGAGCATCCGCCACACAATTGAGGACTCCAGAATTGTGCTTGATCACAAAGTTGAAGGCTTGTAGAAATTCAATCCATCTAACATGTCTAGGATTCAAATTTTGTTGAGTGTTCAAGTACTTCAAAGCTTCATGATCTGAAAAAATAACAAACTCTTTGTGTAGGAGAAAATGTTGCCAATGATCCAACGTTCGAACAATAGCAAAGAACTCCTTGTCGTACGTAGAATAATTTTGAGATTGATTCATCATCTCACTAAAGAAAGCGATAGGTTTAACTTTTTGGCTAAGAACACCTCCAATTCCCACATTAGAAGCATCACAATCTACTTCAAAAACTTTATCAAAATCTGGTAGCTACAAAATTGGAGCTTGACTTTACTTTTAAGAAGTTCAAAGCTTTTTTGTGCTTCTTCCATCCACTTGAAGTTTCCACCTTTCAAACATTCCGTAATAGGTACAATAACGGTGCTGAAATTTTTAATGAACCTACGATAAAATGAAGCTAAGCAAGGGAAACTTCGAATATCGTGAATAGATCTAGGAACCGACAAAGTGAGTATAGCTTCAATATTGCCTTCGTCCATTTTCATGCCTTCTGAAGAAATAACATTGCCTAAGAAAACAAGGCTATTTGTGAAAAAGTGTCAAATTTGCATAAAAACTTTGCTCCCTTAGCACTTCAAATACTTGTCGAAGATGGTCTAAGTGCTCTGCTGGGCTAGAGCTATATACGAGAATGTCTTCAAAATAGACAACCAAAAACTTTCCAATGAAAGGCTTAAAGATATGATTCATAAGCCTCATAAAAGTTGAAGGCGCCACTAGTACAAAAAATTCGATTAGAGGCACTGCATAAGTGACGGTTCAAAGAGGAACCACTGCAAAAAGTGCAAAGGTAGCGCTTGTTAGCAAAGAACCGTCACTTATATAAATAAAAAAATAAAAAAATTTGTTCGGTGACGGTTATTAAATACAAACCGCCACCAATAACAGCAAAAGAGGCGGTTGTATTTAAACCGACACTAAAAAAAAGGGTGGCGGTTCGCTAAAGAAGCGCTACTTATGAAGCGACACCAATACTGAGTTTGGGTGGCGCTTATTTGGAGAAGCGTCACCAATAAGCTCGGCTGGTTTTGGTGTCGGTTGTTAATTTAAACGACGCCTGACGTTAACTATTAGAGGCAGTTTGAAAATACAACCGCAACTTATAACTCAAATAAATTCAGAAGCACCGCAGCCCCTAATTAGACCTAATTAGCGGGAAATGAAATTATAACTTATCGAAAATTTTGAGAGCCCCTACAATTCACTTTCGCACAGAGAGAGAGAGGGGGATGGGCAAAGAAGAATCGAAGCCACCGCAGACGAGGGCGGTGGATTCGTTAGGATGGCTTACGGAATCGTCCATCATGCCACGCAAGCATTGGGTCATCGAAGGAGTTGGGGCCTCATCCATCCTCGAGCTCAAGGCTCAACTCTACAAGTCCCAGGAGGAGTCCAAGTGCAACCCCAAGAAGAAGATCACCGGGCACGATTCTTACTCCGCTAAGAACTCCGGCGTCGATGCCCGCGCCGCAAAGTACGTCAATTTTGTCATTATTTATGTCAATTGCAGTTTGAATTTACTGTTGGTGTAGGGAATTTTTGTGATTATGATGCGTTTTATGGTTTATGTGCGATCTTTGGGTGTATTAAATTGATGTGTATGGTTAGGGTTCTAGGGTTTCAGCAACTAGGGATTTGTAATCCATTATAACCGAATAGAATATCACACGCCTAGCAATTATATCATACCTTGATGTTTGCCTGATGTTCTAGGGTTTCAAAAATTATGAGTTGGTTACTCGGATGTGATTTTTGATGTATTATATGTATTACGATATACTTAAAAGAAATTTAGTTTTCAGTAAACAATTTGATCTGTGCATATTTGGTCAAGTTTGTAAAGCTTTTTTATAGTGGCTTGATGACTTGTGCATATTCCCTCGTTCTTCACGATGGAGAAAAAGAAAATATGKTTTCATTGAAAAACTAATACAAAGTTAATGGAATTTACCAGTCTGCTCAACACTTCATTGGATCTTAATACAAAACCTCTCAGGTTTCTTGATGACGCTTCTCCACCGGTACGTAAGACTTATCCATCTTTCTTTTCTTTTTCTTTTTTTTAGTTTTATTAACTTAGGAATTTATGAGTGACGTTTTTTATTTTTATTTTGGCAGAAACAAGAAGTGGATAGTAATAATTTCATTGGGCTGGGAAGAAATGTAACAGTGAAAGAAGAGGTTAGAAATTATGAAGTTTAGCCTAATGACAAAATAAATCATTTTTTTATAAATTATAATTTGTACCCCTAAAGTTTTGTAATTACAGTTTACCTATCAAATTACCCCATTTTAAGGCTGTGCAATTAATAGAAGCAGAATGTCAATGTGATATTTTTAAGAATGACATTACTTTAAATAATAATGTGTGAGAGTTATACTGAGCTGAGAAACCAGTTAATGGAGCATACTAGCAAGATTAATATTGAAGCATTGGGTAATACCAATAATATTAATAACATTACTAATATTAGTAACACAACAACTTTTTCTTCGGGGGGTAGTACGAGGATCCCGAAGGTGCAGGAGATGTTGAGGGAGTTTTTTGACGGGAAGGAGACGAGTAAGGGGATTAATCTGGACGAGGCGGTGGCACATGGGGCAGCGGTGCAAGGCCGAGTGCTTAGCGGCGAAGAGACGGAAAGTAAGTAATTTGACTAATTATTTACCAAAACATAAATTAAAAAATTCGGCTATTGTTTAAAATTATGAATGAGTCCTTGGTATTTATTTATTTATTATTATTATTTTTGRAGAGMTTCTTTTAATTGATAGYACTCCATTGAGTCCTGGCATTGAGACAGTTGGTGGAGTGATGACAAAGCTCATCCCAAGAAACACAGTTAAGCCTACCAGAAAGTCATAGGTTTTTACTACTTATCATGACCAGCAAACCACAGTGTCAATCAAGGTACTAAATTATTATTAGGGTTTTTGTTAATGAGATGAGAAGTGGTAACTTTTAAATAAACTTATTAATATAGTTTGCGGTCATTTTTTTTAGGTTTACGAAGGCGAAAGGGCGTTGACGAAAGATTATCGCGAGCTTAGAAGCTTAGAATTGTCTGGAATTGCACCTGCTCCGAGGTAATCAAAAAAGTAGCATTAGTTGTACTTATATTTTTTAAAAATTAAGATAAATTTTAAAAAATTATTGATGAAATTCGGTCTAATTACATAAATGACGCGGTTTGTAAAACAGAAACAAATTTCAACGATCATATTTGTAATTTCGAACGACAGCTTAGTTTTTTTTAATTATTTATTTTGAGGTCGACATAAACGACATACTCCAAGTAAAAGCCGAAGACAAAGCGGCCAAAAAGTCCCAAACAATTACCATCACCAACGAAAAGGGCTAGGACTGCAGAATAGGTATTTTAGTAATTTGAGTGTTAGGTGTAAAAAGTAAGTGCAAATTTTGAATCAAAGGTTTTTGCACTTACTTTTTTATTAGAAAATTTTGTCCCCAAGAGAACGGAACAATTGTAAGTGAAAAGTTTGACCCGAGTCGATTGTTTCGAGGAAAACTAATCGGAAACAGTTCGCGTGTTTGATTCATGAATGAGAAAACAAGGAAAATGCTACGCTAAATACACATACAAATTTTGATTTTAAAGTTCTAATATCTAAGACGACGATTTAAATGACGAGAAATGAAATCAAAAACCTTGAAAAGATTAATAAAACGGGGGTCTAAGGCTCCAGAATCGTCTCCACGATCAATTGACATTTGATCGAACACTTAATCTATGACTTGAGGTTGGGAGTCAATCCCAACTTGTAAATTAGACAAACAACAATTCAAATTCACGATTCTAAACTCATCTAGGCACTAGACCTATGAATTCTAAATACAAATCATCAAGAAATGCAACAATAGAAAATCAAGACAAGCATGAACATGATTAAATAAAAAGTTTGGAAGAAAGCAATATTTCAACTTGAAGCTACTTTTTACCATCTAAAATTCAAAATTGGGCAACGTGGTAAAAGCAAATATTATAGATAACTCTCTTAAGTTTACAATAATATGTAATACAAGTAAATTGCATAAGGAGTCAGTGAGTTATACTCGTATTACGACAACTACTATATCAAATGAGCCAATACGTGGACAAATTATATAAACAACCACATTTCTCGTCATTTATACTTGATTTTCGCACCATATACTCATTGACACTTGTCATAAAACTCATCGAGCTTAGCTCATCTTCCAATCTCGACCAGAGCTTGATTTGACCAAGAAAAAACAAAATAATATAAGAATTTACAAAAATAAGAGAAAAAGCCGAGAAACACATAAAAGAGGAAACAATTTACGAAAATGCAAAATAAGTCCCAAAATATGATAAAAACACATGCAAAACATGCAAAAGGAGATGCAAAAATATACAAAAAAATACATACAAATATGTACAAAATAATAATTTTTGTAATGAACCTTTTTACATTACAAGTCATCAATTGTCAAACCCCATGCACCGAAACGCATGCTAATTTAATTTGTTTGTTTGTTTGTTGTTGTTGTTGTGAGAATTGTATATTTTTAATTGTTGTAGAGTTTTCTATCGAATTGCACATCTGATTACTTTGTGACACTTATTGGATATTTGTAATACTAAAAGACACTTGGTAGTTTTTGTAATTACACTACTACAGAAAACAATTTTTACATCGGTTGTTATTAGCCATTAAAATGTTATTATTAGCCATTAGCCATTACAATTTT
Organism: Phtheirospermum japonicum; assembly: GCA_014905375.1. Taxonomy (NCBI): domain Eukaryota; kingdom Viridiplantae; phylum Streptophyta; class Magnoliopsida; order Lamiales; family Orobanchaceae; genus Phtheirospermum; species Phtheirospermum japonicum. The sequence goes on along the minus strand of BMAC01000027.1, from coordinate 2,469,821 downwards.
TACATCGGTTATTATTAGCCACTACTACAGAAAATAATTTTTAACCGATGTAGATGAAAGCATTGTAAAATGTCAAAGTCTACATCGGTTTCATTTGAAACCGATGTAAAATATGAAATACTGGACTATACTACGTTGGTTTCTAGAGAAACTTATATACAAATATGAATAATCCGATGTAAACATCGGTGATTTCACATCGGTTAAATAATTATCGATGTAAAATGTGCATACGCTCACGTCGGTAATTAATCAAACCAATGTAAAACTACATTGTTTTAAAATCGTTTTTTTAATATAACTGATGTGAAAATAATATTATTTTATTTATAATTTTTTTGGCCGTTCTAGGCGATTCTCACCGGGAAGTTTGTAACTGGTTTTTTTCACGTAGCCCAACCAAATAATAAGTACAAAATTCATCTAACCAAATTATAATTTTAAGCTACACTATCATATACTTAAGATTAGAAAACTAGACAAATTACTAGAATGAGTTACCAAATTGACTATCAAGGATGCCTTTATCTTTACTTGTACTCAGATTGTTGGCACCAGGCTGTGACATTGCTTGATTCTAAAAAATATAAATTCCTCAATATAATAAGTTACTAACTGGAAAAAGAAATAAAAAAATAAATTATCCCGTGATTTTATTTAATTAAAATAATTCAATAAATTATAATACCCCCCAAATGTTAATATTTGGCATCTGTAAAATAGAAATTGTAGTTTTATATGATTAGACTGAACTTTCAATGTCGCGGATTATTAGTACTTGCCTGTGGTATCGGATGCTGTCCCTAGTACATACGTCATACTGTTGATATGGATCGACAAAACTTGGCATGTAAGGATGATTTTGATACTGAGAAAACTTCGCCGCATGATCTGACTGGTTAAAACTAGAAGCTTGCATTCTAGGATCGGGCATGTAAACTTGTGGCATAGGAAATGGTGCTGGCATTGGAAATATGGGACCATATGTTCTAGATTTGGCATAGACGAATGTCGTAGCATAGACAGATGATATGGTACCATGGGCCGGTTCATGTCCATGCCTAAACCTATTACGCGCAGGTATTGTTGCATGCCGGAGTACATCATAGGGACCATGGGGCATCCCATCGACATCACCTGTAGTAGAGAACATAAAATTGGACTTCCTTGTATATAATGATAGTCACGAAATAAAATTTAAAATAAACAAATAATTGTAAAAGATTCTGATAGATAAGAATTTATATTTTTACATTATATTAGGTAATTAGACAAATGTATCTTGGATGACATTAAGGCGGAAATAAGGAACAAATTGATGTTTACCCAAAAAAAATTAAATAAATATTATCAGTGTATAAGATTAAAATCTACCCGTACTTGCATCTGTAGATATTTCAAGTAGTCAATAGCCTCATCCAGCATCAAAGCTTTGTCAGGCTGAATTTCAGGGGAACAAAATTAGAACATTCAATCTAAAAAACGACAACCAAAAAACATGTAATGAATATCTAAAAAACATTCTTCAAACCTTGTTGCATTGAGGTATGACTTCTTTAGGTGCCCTCATTCTCTCATTTTCCTTTCAGTGCCCACGTAGAATTGTGAGTCGTTGAGGATAATGCACTTTGAGAGCCACAAGAGCTGAAAAGGATTTATACACTTGTTAAAAAGACACAACAACTTTACGAATAAAAACCGAGACATACACACGCGCACACTTTCATTATCTGCTCTACATTAAGCTTTGTACTTCTGTATCCTTTACTGAAACACAAGATTATATATGTATTCTACAGTATCGAATATTCTCTATGCTAATTATATATGTAAAACCATGTGTGTTGTTTTGTCTATCAACATTTATAAAGCAAGTAGGACTTCAAATATAAAAGTATAACCCACCGTCACGGTCTCCACAGAGTAGTATCCTCGATAAACATAATCCCCCATGAACAAATAATTCGTGTCTGGACACTGTCATTACAGAGAAAAAGCCTTTGATTTATACACGATTCCACCAAAGATCTTTATACCAGTCAGAAGCATAAACTGAAACAACATTTTACCTTCCCACCAATCCGAAAAAGCTCGGCAAGATCATGTAACTATTGACAATGGCAACAACTCATCAAGAATGATTGACGTGGCAGCTGAATTATCAAGAAAGAAAACAGCTGCACTTGAGGACAAACTTGCTGATAAAACACATGAAGACAAATAACCTTGTGGCCGTTGAATGAACTTGTGCATGTGGCTCAAATGTTGCAAGCTGTGGTGATAAGACATGATTCAGTGTGGACCTTACCTTTGTGGTGCATCTAAACCGGTTAATTCATGTAAACCCTAGACACTAGGGCAAGTTGATATATAGTATATGTATTAGGTTTGTAATGAGGCTGTAAAGCAAAACAAAAGCTGTAAAAGGAACAGAAAGCAAAAATGGACATTTTGCAGTTAACTTTATCCTCTTTATGCATTATTTCTATTTCTGGTTATTTCCCTAATATGGTATCAGAGCTATGCCTCTGATCCATCTTTTCAAAAGGTCTATACTTTATTATTTAAATGGCTGCAGCACCTGAGATGCAAGGGGGACCACCTGCACCCTTGCAGAGTTTTGAAATCATTTAATTACAAAGTCAACTTGTAAGCATCAAACTCAATGACAACAATTTCTTGCTTTGGGAATAGCAAATCATGGCAGCTGTTCGAGGATATGGACTGGAGGGATTTATCAATGGACAATAGCCTGCACCTAATAGGCTTACTGAAGAAGGTACTATCAACCCTCAATTTCTTAAATGGATCAAGCAAGATCAGCTCATTGTCTCTTGTTTGCTTTCTTCTTTGTCTGAAAACATTCTTATTACTACTGTGGGTCTCAATAGTGCTAAATAAATTTGGGACTGTTTGAAAAATAGCTTTGCTAGTCACAATAGAGCAAAGATCATGCAACTGAGACTGCAATTACAGTCCACTAAGAAAGGTTCTTTACAGATAAGAGATTATTTTGGGAAAATTAAGAATATTTGACATGCTTGGATCTATTGGAGAAAAGATCAATGAAAATGATCACATAATGTATTTGATGAATGGCTTAGGCCCTGAGTACAACCCTCTGATTGTCACACTTACCACAAGAGCAGAAAAGTTTACAATGGCAGAAGCATATGCAGTTCTATTGAGTTTTGTAAACAGGTTAGAAGAAGTGGATAACCTAAGTGATGGCTCACAGTTCAGTTCCAACCTCACCACTCAAGGATCCAATTTTGGAACAAAAAGAGGAAGAGGAGAAGCTCCTATCAGTATCAAGGCAACAAAGATCAGTTTTCAGGAAATAGGGGAGGAAGAAGCTACTCTAGAAGAGGAGGTAATTTCAGAGGAAGAGGAGGAAGATTTGGTGCTGGCCAAGCAAGGTGCCAGATTTGTGGATATAATAATCACACAGCTGACAAGTGTTACTACAGGTTTGATTCCAGCTTCCAAATGAGCAGTGGTGACAAAAATCAAAGGGAACAACAACAATCCAATGGCCAACATTGCTAGCTTAGGGACTGCAGCTTCTGAATCAAGCACTGAACACTACTGGTATCCAGATTCTGGTGCTACTAATCACCTGACATATGATCTGGAAAACTTGAACATGAGCACTGATTATGAAGGTCAAGACACCATTCAAGCAGCAAATGGAACAGGTATGTCCATAGCTCATTATGAAAATTCTTTAGTGATTTCTAATGACCATACTTTTGCTCTAAACAACCTCCTACATGTCCCACATATTACTAAAAATCTCCTCAGTGTATCACAGTTTGCCAAAGACAATAGGGTATTTTTTGAATTTCATCCTTCTTTTTGTCTTGTGAAGGATCAAGTAATAAGAGCAATTCTTCTCAAAGGGACCCTCAGTGATGGACTCTAAAGCTTCAAACTTACCCCAGTCAAGTCTTCTCAAGATCAGCCCTTTAGTTTTTCACCATTTCAATCAAGTGTCAACTCAGCCCAATTCAATAAAGCTCTAGATATAGGTTTGTGGCATTTCAGACTTGGCCACCCCTCTTTTGAGATTGTAAAGAAGGCTTTGACACATTATAATTTACCTTTTATTAATAATAAAAGCAACTCCTTGTGTTCTGATTGTTTGAGCTCCAAAATGCATAAATTACCTTTTCCTGAATCTCAATCACAAAACCACAAAGTCCTTGACATTATCCATAGTGATCTTTGGGGTCCAGCTCCAATAATATCCTATAGCGGTTTCAGATACTATGTTAGTTTTATTGATCATGCATCAAGGTTCACTTGGTTTTATTTACTCATAAATAAGTCTGATACAAATATGCATTTCTTCATTTAAAGGCTCTTGTTGAAAATCAGTTCAAATCCGCAATAGAGTGTCTCCAATCTGATGGAGGAGGGGAATTTATAGGGCTGAAACTTATTCTTGATCAATGTGGTATTTTACACAGAATCTCATGTCCATATACACCTGAACAAAATGGTTTGCAGAAAGGAAACACAGGCATATTGTTCAGGTTGCTCTTTCTCTCATATCTCAGTCCAATATACCTACCAAATATTGGAGTGAAGCTTTCAGCTCAGCAGTCTATTTGATAAATAGGACTCCCAATAAACTACTTCAGTATAAGTCACCCTTTGAATTTATCAGTAAGGATAAACCAGATTATCAACTCCTCAGGACATTTGGTTGTTTGTGTTTTCCCTTACTCAAGCCCTACTCATCCCACAAATTACAGCCCATGAGTGTTCCTTCTACTTTTATTGGTTATAGTCCTAATCAGAAGGGCTACAAGGTGCTTTTGCCATCAAATAAAATAATTATAACTAGACATGTGTTATTCCAAGACGATGTTTATCCATTTAAAACTGCCCCAGTCACTTACAACCCTATCCAGCCTCAAACAACTGACACTTTTACACTCCTGGTCAACCTACATTCTCCACCATCAATATCCCCAACCAATTCCCACTCTGAGAATACTCAAATTCAGAATTCTCCAACTACCAACACCCTCAACAACACTCAATCTCCCGCCACATCCTCCTCATCCCCATCTACACATTCTATTCCTATTGGTCAAATCACTATAGACTTACCTATTGAGAATATGGATGTACCTGTTTCAAATGATGTTCTGCATATTTCTGTTCCCTCTAATATTGATGTGCAAGAAAACACAGGTGGACATCACATGCAAACCAGATCTAAATCTAGTATCCATAAGCCTAAAACTTATGCTGCTAATCTGCACAATGATCAATTGAGCCCAGGTCACTTGGAATTGCCACCACAATTTCTAAATGGAGAGATGCTATGGCTGCTGAATTTGAAGCACTTTTAAGAAACAAAACATGGTCTCTTGTCCAGATTCCCAAAAATAGGAATGTTATAGGATCAAAGTGGATTTTCAAAATAAAGAAGAATTCAGATGGATCAGTTGCTAGGTATAAGGCCGGACTAGTGGCAAAGGGATTCAATCAAGCTCCTGGATTGGACTATACATATACCTATAGTTCTGTCATCAAGCCTGCAACAATCAGAACAGTTTTGACTTTGGCAGTCACCAAAGGATGGATCATTAAGCAACTTGATGTGGATAATGCATTTCTGAATGGGGATGTGGATGCTGACATCTACATGGAACAGCCTTATGGATTTATCAGGAATGGAGAGCAACATTTGGTCTGTAAATTGCACAAGACACTCTATGGTTTAAAACAGGCTTCAAGGACATGGTCAAGCAAACTTGCTAACATTTTGATCTCACTTGGTTTCCTCCCATCACAGTCAGACACTTCTCTCTACATCAAGCATACCAAGTCTTTATGCACAATTGTCATGGCTTATGTCGATGACATAATCCTCATTGGCAGCAGCAATAAAGATTTACAAGAGCTCATACACACATTGCATCAACACTTTTAACTCAAAGACCTTGGTAGTTTAAACTTCTTTTTGGGAATTCAAGCCATAACAGATTCTACTGGAGTTTTCTTGAGTCAAAAACAGTACATCTCAGAAATCCTTGATAGAGCAGGAATGAAGGGGGCAAAAGGTGTTGTCTCACCTATGATTTCTCATCCTCCTCTATCAAAACATTAAGGGCAGCCAATAGAGAATCCTAAAGCCTACAGACAGGTTGTTGGGGCCTTACAGTATGCCACCTTGACAAGAACGGATATCAGTTATGCAGTTAATAAAGTCAGTCAATAAATGCAAAACCCTTTAAATTCTCATTGGAAGGCATTAAAAAGGATCATGAGGTATCTCTCTAGAACAATGAATTATGGCTTGAAGATTTCTCCATGTAAGGATTTTAGTATAAAGGTTTATGCAGATTCTGATTGGGCTTCAGATGTGGATGATAGGAGATCAACTTCAGGAGTATGCATGTTCTTTGGAAACAATCTAATCTCTTAGAAATCAAAGAAACAACCCACAGTTTCAATATCTTCAACAGAGGCAGAGTATAGAAGCCTTGCAATTGCTACCTGTGTGGCGAGCTTGTGATGCCTGTGTGGCATGTTTGTGAACGCCTGTGTGGTGAGCTTGTGATGCCTGTGTGGCATGTTTGTGAACGCCTGTGTGGCGAGCTTATGATGCCTGTGTGGCATGTTTGTGAACGCATGTGTGGCGAGCTTGTGATGCCTGTGTGGCATGTTTGTGAACGCCTGTGTGGCGAACTTGTGATGCCTGTGTGGCATGTTTGTGAACGCCTATGTGGCGAGCTTGTGATGCCTGTGTGGCATGTTTGTGAATGCCTGTGTGGCGAGCTTGTGATGCCTGTGTGGCATGTTTGTGAACGCCTGTGTGGCGAGCTTGTGATGCCTGTGTGGCATGTTTGTGAACGCCTGTGTGGCGAGCTTGTGATGCCTGTGTGGCATGTTTGTGAATGCCTGTGTGGCGAGCTTGTGATGCCTGTGTGGCATGTTTGTGATGCCTGTGTGGCATGTTTGTTGGAAAATATGACCTGGGAATTGCAGGTATTTCATTCACAGGTTATGAAATAACAATGTTTTGATGCTGTTTTTATGGTCAAGTAATGGTGATGTTATACGACCTGCTTTATGTTTGAACGAATATATTGTTTTATATCTCAGTTTTGTTTTTCAGGTATCTAACTCATTTTAATTTTTAGAACGGGGATTACATGAGTTAGTGCTTTATTAGTTTTATTAATTTATGATGGGCTATGCTAAGATGTTTTACTGCGCAATTATGTGTAAATATAAATTAGGTTAGATATTAAACACTGGATAAACAGTCATAATTATGACATACATAATTCGAGCTACAAAGATAATTATGCTAGACAGTTTTTTCAGTCGCGGTCTCTGCAGAAGGGTTTGGCATGACGGGCGTAGGCTCAGGTAGCAGATCATCCAGCGGCGTCTCTAACTCAGCATGTAGGCCGCTGGAAATAACAGCACGGCTCTGGCAAGACAACCACCATTTTGCATCAATTGGCTGTCTCCAATTGCCCTTGAAGCTACTGAAAGGCTCCAACTTGTCGATGAAAGCTTTAACGTCAGGTATGTAGGAGGTGATGTTGATAGCGACCAGTTCTTCTTTGACCATATCGCCAACCTTGAACAGCCATTCTTGGGTGCCAGCAGCCATCAGACCGAAGTAAATGGAGGACCTCTCATACGCTTGCACCAGCTCTTAACGATACGCTTCAAGGAATTTCCTGCCATTTGGGCTAGTGAGGAAGGTGCGATGGCTTTCGGATTTACCTTCTTCGGATTCACTTGTAGTTGAAGTTCCCGATTCTACGGTTTCAGCTCGTCAGTCTATTTTTGTCCGTCTTTGAGCTCCTCCACTTGCTTTTGGATATTCTTCAGTTCATTGTCTCGGCGAGCTATCTCTTCCTTCATCTCGTTGCCTCTACGGGCCGCCTCATCCTTTAAACTGCCCACTTGACTCTTCAGGATAAGTATTTCCTCCTTGCGAGCTTTTAGTAGTTTGAGTGCTCCATCGATTTCTCCTTGAGTCAGTGAGAGTTGGCGCGTTTGTTGCTCCGTACGTGCAGATAGTTCGTCGCAGGTTTTTTGTAATTCACTCTCTGCAGATCGCGCTATTAATTCTTTGGAGAGCTTAGAGATGAAGGGACTCAGCTACATCATAATGTTTTGTGAATATTTATAAATATTATATAATGAAAAAGGGGATTCTCTAGTAGATACCTGTTTGATTACGTGCTTGTTGAGAAGGGTTTTTACGTCTGCAGCCTTGTCGCATTTAGTTAACGACCTGCTCAGGTCGGAAGTAGAGGTAGCGGCTGCGAGTCCTTTACGAAGGCGGGGACGTTTTGATTTTGGAGGGCTCGGGCTAGTAGCTTTGGGGACTTCGAGAACTTTAGGGGTCTTTGTTTCAGGATCCAGAGGTCGCTTTCCTTTGCTTTTAGCGGATTGCCTCAGCAATTGAGTTTCCTCCTCATCATCGGTTCCCTTTTCCAAATTGGCACGAGAGGTAGGTGGTTGAGCTGCGGGCTGAGCTGAAGATTGGGCAGCAAATTTTTTCTAGGTTTCCTCGGAGCGGGAGGCAGCGCAGCTGTTGATAAAGGCCACTGCAAGGAATAGAGAGAGGATTAGTGACCAGCTATCATAATATAGAGTGATATATTTATAGGACCTAAAATACCTACCAAATTCTTGTTCGGTGATGGCGAATTCTGGTTCAACTGGGCGGGAGTCAATGCCCACATAACGGAACATGTCAGATCGACTGGTTAGAAGGACCACGTCGAAGGGGCGTTTGCTCCATTCCGCGAGCTGATCAGAGTATTTTTTGTATATACGGGGGCTTTCTTTGGAGGTAGGTGGTTTGTATTGCTTAGGGGTGCGATTTTGTAGCTCGGTTATAAATGGCCATTTGTCTGTATTATGAATGAAGAAGAAATTTTTCCTCCACTCGGGGACTTTATTAGGAGGATTTATCAGAAAGCGAGCTAGTCCCGAGCGAGAGGAAAGATAGAAGGAATTTTGTTGGAATTTTATTTGGAAGAAAAAATGGAAAAAGCCTTCGTCGGGCTGGGTATTATAATACTTACATAGTATGAGATATCCATCTAGGAATTTCATGGAGTTAGGGGTTAGTTGTAAAGGGGAAATTTTGTACAGGTCAGCTATTTGGAGGTAGAATGGATGAGCTGGGAATCTGAATCCTGCTACCATTAGGGTATCAAATAGGGTGATATGATTAGGAGGAGGTCGAAGGGGATCTGCCTGCGGGCTGTCAGGTAGGATCATCTTAGCGGACTGGGGAAGGTTGAGGATTCTCCTAAATTTTTCTAATTTCTTGGTGTTGGGGAGTAACCAGCAGTTGTGTTTGACCTCTTTGGTCACGCGGGATGAAGAGGGGAGGTCGTCAATAGAAAGGGAGTGCGCTATAGTTAAGGGTTTTCCCAGAAGTGCTCGCAGGATGGGGGATTTTCAGGTTTGGGTAATGGGATGCCTTCTGGAATGGGTGTATGACTTATTTTTGCGGAAGAAGAGGTTTCTGGAATATTGTGTAATAAGGCTTGGGTTTCCATGTGGGCTCTGGTTTGGTCCTGGAGTTCCGACCACTCGACGTTGATTCGAGCTTTTGTGTGTGCCTACTTTATAAATAATTGTCAGAAATTTAGTAGCTCGCCCGCAAAATAACGGGATCGCGTGTAGGTTGGCAAGCTTAACTCGAGTCATCTCTCAAGGACTTACGTTCGGAATTTTTAATGTTTGTTTAATTACAATGTTTAACACGAGAACTTGTATAAATTTTGTTTTTTTTTGAAAATTATCAACTAAGAAATTAAAAAGCATTAACTAATTATTCTAAACTAATTAATAAATTAAAATAATTTAATAACTAAAAGCAATTCAGATTCAGCAATTTAAACTAACCATACAAATAATCAACTACTAACTGTTGTAACCACTAACGCTAAAGGTTACTGCTAAGGGTTGTTGTTGCTGCTAAGGGTTGCTGTTAAGGGTTGCTGTTGCTGCTAAGGGTTGCTGCTAAGGGTTATTGTTGCTGCTAAGGGTTGCTGTTGCTGCTAAGGGTTGCTGTTGCTGCTAAGGGTTGATGCTAAGGGTTGCTGTAACGGTTAACACTAAGGGTTGCTGCTAAGGGTTGCAGTAACGGTTAACACTAAGGGTTGCTGCTAAGGGTTGCAGTAACGGTTACGGTAAGGGTTGCTGTAACGGTTAACGCTAAGGGTTGCTGCTAAGGGTTGCAGTAACGGTTAACGGTAACCTTTAACAAACAGGAACATGAATCAAACRTAAATCTCGCATGCATAAACCGATTCTTCTACTAACATATTATCAAACATCCAATAATTAACATGAAATACTGGAACTAAACTGAAATTAATAAACTAATCACGTTCAACGAATCCAAACGGAAACAAACTTCAAGAATATAAACTAAATATTATCCTAAAAGCTTTAAAATCTAAGAAACTAATGAAAGATTGTAGAAACTTATTGTAGCTACTGCAAACTGAAAGTTCTTCGGCTAATCCGAAGAGGAAACGCAGCGAATCGGTCGAGAAACGATGAATGGCGTCGAACGGGCTCGAGAACTCATCGTTGTCGATTCTTGGTTGCTCCTTGATCGTTGCGTCTTGTTGTTGTTTTCCGTCTCCAAAACCCTAGATTTACTTCGTTTTTAGGGTTAGCACACGCACACACCGACCTCCTACCCGAAATTCGGATTAAGAAAGGTATTTATAGGTTTTTTTTCCCCGAACTGGGCCGAAAAATCTGTTTCTGGGCTTCCTGGGCCCGCTAACGGTTGGTTGCTAACGGTTGGTGCAACCGTTAGTAGCAACCGTTAGGTATATATTTTTTTTTGCATTTCTGGCAGACGACAACGGTTGTATGGAAACCGTTCTGGAAAGTTACCGTTAGCTCTGAATTCAGCATTCTAACTGTTAACATCAGTTCTCAGTAACCGTTAAGGTTAGCGGTAACAACTAACGGTTGGAGTGACCGCTAAGTGTAACCGTTAGCTTCAACGACAACGGTTTCAGCATCATAACCGTTCTAGAAAGTCTGTCAGCTTCAATTCTTGCTACTTCTTCACCGGAAAGCTCGATTTTTGAATTTCGATCATCATAATTCATATCTAACATGAACTCTTCCGGTTACTTAGCTATAAAGTGAAAAATCACAAATAATCACTTATTTGCATCAATCTAGATCAAAAGGCGGTAAAATAAGTTGGAAGTCTAAATATATGAAATTAAGCTAAATCTATCCAACTTATACCAAAAATAATAAGAAAAAACAATTAAAATAAAAACTAAAATCAAGACAATTACGTGCTAATCAGACGTCACCTTCCGGCTCGTCGCGAAGGTCGGAGGAAGGTAATAGTGGTTGTTTCTGTCTTATTTCTATGATGAAGGGGTTTTTGGCAGGATTGGAATATGGAGAGAGAGGGGAGTTTCGTGAGTTGTTGTTCGAGGATGCTATTTTCATTATGAATTTATATATATATTTAGTAGAGGGGATGACACAAAATAAATATATCTCAGCAGGTGTAGTTATAAATTTGACAGTGTAATTAAATTATTACGAAGAAGGGATTTGGGGACTTACACATTTTTAACGCGTTGTGGGTCATCGAGGAATGGTGATCTGATAATCTTCTGGAAAAGATCGCTGACTGATGAACTTTTGTGCAGAGCGATAATGGCGATTTTTTCAAATTGCGTAAATGGTGAAATGAGGACGATGAGGGGTTTTTGTTGGGCGGCGAGAAAGTTGGATGGGACAGGTAGGAGCGGGAAGGTCAGTAGGATTTTTAGGAATGTTTTGGGCCTTTAATATTCGGGCCCACTAAGTTTATTATAATACGAGAATGCGGTTTAAGGACACGTGTCCGGCAGGGTGTCAGACTGCATTTAATGAGGTTTAAATGGGAATAGACGTAAAGAAGAAGGCGTGTTTTGACTTTCTGCGCTACCAATGATGATAATTTTGAAATTATTATAGTCTTACTACAGGTCGTGGAGGGGGTTCCATAATCTCAGGTCGTCAGATATGAAATTAGGGACTTACCTGGAGATTTACAGGTCGTTTCTTGTAGGATGGTCATCTTGTTTCTACCTAGGCGATCTATGCGAGCTAGTATTTGAGAGGTTGCAGATACGCTTGCTGATTACTGGATATGTGTAGTTGGTCGTCTAAGCTATATGATTTTGGTATATGGTGAGGTATGATTGTTTATGTGATTTATTGTTGTTTTYATGAAAGAMCTTGTTTAATTCTTACATGTTCTACCTGATTTCGTGCCTTAATCAACTAGAACATAGGGGACTAGCTGATGTGGACCAAAATYTTCGTATGTGTTATTATTRATTGTGTAAGGTTATTTYTGGTAAGCGACCTCATRTCTAGGAGAGGGRGTGCCTCCTGAGGGATGAGCGAGCTGTTTTATGACCGTGGTGAGATGGGCGAACTGGTTTTTGTGGGATTGCGACCTCTTATAGTTTGAGCTGTGTATTTGAGCTCGGTTAGGGGCTTTTGGAATAATAAGCCCGTGGGCTTATAGTGAARGGATTATATGTTTCTTGATGGGCTGTATGAAGGGCCCAGATTTGTTGTATCAAAGAGATTTGGGAACTTAATATATGGGAATGAATTCTAATGTGAATTGGTTGTAGAATTGTATTATGAATAGAAGTATGGTTGGTAACCCTAGATTGTGAGAAGATTTCTCCTATCTTTATATAAKGGGGCGTGTGCCTCTCATTCTTTATCTAAGTTACTATCGCTTAACTACATTATTATTCTTGAGAAAGAAATATCGATTGATAATTCCGCTTATTGACTTTAGCGTCGGAGGGTCTTAACGGGTGGGACTCCGACCCGTCAAGACGCTGTTTTGCAGGACCATCCAGGTCGCCGGAAGATTCGTGGAAGGCTTGGCAGGTTGCTGTGATGTATTTGGAGGCAGTTTTAGGTCGCTGATCTCTTTTGAGGTTAGTACTTCCTTTATTTGGTAGTCCTATCTTTTGGACTTATTAAATTGGCGCCGTCTGTGGGAAAGAGGGACATCGAGTCCTTGATCGAAAGGCGTGAGATTTTCCATCCACAAAACATGAAAGATACCAACATAATCCCGAAAACCTTGCACTATGGTTCTGYGTCAAATAACAACAAGGAGAGAGAAGCAAAGGAACAGGGGCAACCATTGCCTCCCCCACCACCGGAGATTCCACCCCGCCCGCAGGTCGCAAAACCGCGACATCAAGGGAACCAGAGACGCGAGGGTCCATGAGAAAATAAAGGGAGAATAAATATGATTTTAGGAGGARCGACGGACAGTTATTCGAATAGAGCACGCAGAAGACATGTTAAGTCAGCTCGATCAGGCACATGGGAGGTCGCTAGCGTAAGTCGACAATCACAAACCATAGGACCAATCATTTCATTTGGCCCCAATGATCGGCGTGGGCTGCAAGAGGATCATAACGACGCATTGGCAATCGAAGCGGAGATTGTGGGATATGATGTAGGCAAGATTTTTGTGGATAATGGAAAATCTGTAAATATTATATATACGGATTGTCTTGAACAAATGGAGATTGAAAAACGAGTGCGATCTGTAAATACTCCTATATATGCTTTTAATGGTGCGCAGGTTAATACCGAAGGCGAGCTGGTGCTGCAGGTTGTACTGGGGAAAGATGAATTACGAGTGGAGAAGAATTTAAAGTTTTTAATTATTCGAGGAGGGTCAGTCTATAATGCTATATTAAGGCGACCTGCTCTCAACGCGTTCCGAGCCATAACATCTACTTATCACATGAGCATCAAATACCCCTTGGGTGAAAAAGTAGGGGAGATCGCTGTACAACAGCAGGTCGCACGATCATGTTATCAAGTGGCAGTGAAGAAGGGGTTAGTGGAGAACAAACGAGAAAGAGGCAACGAACAGCCTGAGGGAGTACTTAATGCGAAGAAAATGAGAGAGCAAGAAAATTTGGTTTAACCAAATGAAGAGCTAATGGAGATCTCGTTGGAATCAGATCACCCTGAAACACTACAAGGGTGGGAACCCTAATGCCTGAAGCATTGAAAGACGAATTGATTGAGCTGTTGAGGGAATTTCGGGATATATTTGCGTTCGGGGATGGAGAGTTAACGGGGGTGTCTCCAGAGGTCGCGCAGCATCATTTGAATGCGGATCCGGAGGCGAGGTCGGTAAAACAGAAAAGAAGACACTTTGGTCCGGAATTGGATAAAGTAATTGAAGAAGAGGTGCAGAAATTGTTGAAAGCTGGCCATATAAGAGAGATCCAAATTCCGGAGTATCTGTCTAATGTGGTGATGGTGCCAAAACCCACGAAGAAGTGGAGGATGCGTGTAGATTTCCGCGACCTAAATAAAGCGTGTCCGAAGGATCATTATCCTTTACCGCGAATTGATCAACTGGTGGACTCTACCTTGGGATGCGATCTATTGAGTATGATGGATGCTTTACAGGGCTATCACAAATACCTCTTGCAAAGGAAGATCAACCCAAAGTGAGTTTTGTCATTTCTACAGGTACGTATTGTTTTGTGTCCTCGCCCTTTGGATTGAAGAATGCAGGGGCGACGTACCAGAGGCTGGTGGATTGTATGTTCAAAGACTTATTGGGATCTACCATGGAGGTGTACGTTGATGATATGTTGGTAAAGAGTAGAAAGGCGGAGTCTCATGTGGGAGATTTGAGAAAGACGTTCGATATATTAAGACGGTACGGGATGAAGCTTAATCCAAAGAAATGTGCGTTTGGTGTTCGGTCGGGCAAGTTTTTAGGATACATGGTGAAGGAGCGAGGGATTGAAGTTAATCCAGAAAAGGTGCGAGCTGTTTTGGAGATGTCACATCCTCGGACAGTACGAGATGTTCAGGTACTTACAGGTCAGATGGCAGGTCTTAGCCGCTTTATTTCCAGGTCGGCAGAGAGAGGCGTCCCGTTTTTCAGGGCGCTTCGGAAGGGATCCAAGTTCGAGTGGACAAAAGAAGCTGCTGATGCATTTGAGGAGCTGTAGAAGTATTTGGCGGAAATACCACTATTAACCAAGCCCATTCCAGGAGAGGATCTAATTCTATACATATCCGTAGGAGAGGTCGCTGTGAGCTCGGTGCTGATAAGGGAAGAAGCGGGCATGCAAAAGCCCATCTATTATATTAGCAGGATGTTACATGGGGCCGAATTGAAATACACCGAGTTGGAGAAAGGAGGTTTTGCGTTGGTGTGTATAGAGAGGAAGTTAAGACCCTATTTCTTGAGCCACAAGGTGAAGGTACGTACTAATCTAGCTCTCAAGCAGGTTCTAGGCAATCCCAATGTATCCGGGAGGCTGGTGAAGTGGGCCGTGGAGGTGAGTGAGTATGATGTAGTTTATGAGCCGAGGATAGCTATCAAAGCCCAGGTGTTAGCAGATTTTTTGCAAGAGATGGCAGGACCTGCTGAGGCAGCTGAGGAAGTGAAAGCATGGTCATTATATACAGATGGCTCGACTATGGCAGCAGGGGCTGGGCTGGGTATTGTGTTAACCAGCCCAGAGGGAGAAAATCTGGAGTTTGCGATCAAGTTGGGATTTAAAGCATCTAATAATGAAACAGAGTATGAAGCTGTGTTGCAGGGTGTCAAGATGGCAAGCGACCTTGGAGTACGAAGGGTGTGTGCATATACCGACTCTCAGTTGGTAGCTTGTCAGTTTTATGGGTCTTTTGAAGCTAAAGAGGAGCGGATGGAGGCATATTTGAGTAGATTGCGTGAAGAGGTAGCCCGTTTTGATGAGTATAAACTAGAACATCTGCCGCGAACTGAGAATATTCGGGCAGATCAACTCGCTCGAATAGCAGGAGCCCTTGGGACTTGTGATACTCGGATGATTACATTGATGGAGTTGGAGCATAGCAGCTTGGAAAGGGGTACAGAGGTTATGGAAGTTGAAGTTAAAGACGATTGGCGTACTCCCATTTGGGAGGTTTTGGTGAAAGCGAAGGAAGTGGCAGAGAGAATGACAACAAGAGATGCCCGAGTAGCAGCTCGCTTTTGTGTTATAATACGAGAATGCAGTTTAAGGACACGTGTCCGGCAGGGTGTCAGACTGCATTTAATGAGGTTTAAATGGGAATAGACGTAAAGAAGAAGGCGTGTTTTGACTTTCTGCGCTACCAATGATGATAATTTTGAAATTATTATAGTCTTACTACAGGTCGTGGAGGGGGTTCCATAATCTCAGGTCGTCAGATATGAAATTAGGGACTTACCTGGAGATTTYCAGGTCGTTTCTTGTAGGATGGTCATCTTGTTTCTACCTAGGCGATCTATGCGAGCTAGTATTTGAGAGGTTGCAGATACGCTTGCTGATTACTGGATATGTGTAGTTGGTCGTCTAAGCTATATGATTTTGGTATATGGTGAGGTATGATTGTTTATGTGATTTATTGTTGTTTTYATGAAAGAMCTTGTTTAATTCTTACATGTTCTACCTGATTTCGTGCCTTAATCAACTAGAACATAGGGGACTAGCTGATGTGGACCAAAATYTTCGTATGTGTTATTATTRATTGTGTAAGGTTATTTYTGGTAAGCGACCTCATRTCTAGGAGAGGGRGTGCCTCCTGAGGGATGAGCGAGCTGTTTTATGACCGTGGTGAGATGGGCGAACTGGTTTTTGTGGGATTGCGACCTCTTATAGTTTGAGCTGTGTATTTGAGCTCGGTTAGGGGCTTTT
>BMAC01000027.1:2414397-2445400 GCA_014905375.1 Phtheirospermum japonicum | reverse complement strand
TTTTTTGATGAATTGGCCAACTTAATGGATGCTGTTTGATGATGACCAACATCACATATTTTTTTTGAAAAGTGGCCAATATAGTATACCAAAAATAAAATCTTCCCTCAAAGGCTTATAAATATTTTGTCTTCTATGATAAGTCACTTACATTGATTACTTTGAATGACCCCTTAAATTTCTCTCATTTTTTACGATTTTAAGTTTCTAGCATGCTAAGATATTTTGACTATTTGAGTGCTAATTTATTGCAAAAGACATATCTATCAATAATGAGTTCTTAATAATTAACTAAATGATTCATAATAGCTAATTGAGAAAAAAAAAGCTAACAACATAAATGATTTTCATTTTGAATAATAAAAACATATGACATATAAATTTAAAAAAATATTTTATACGATAATGCATCTCAAATTATATGGAAATATTAATTTATACTGAGATGTTTTACCATATAAATATATTTAGATAATATTGTGGTAAACCAATATTAATATTTCACTTTCTAAATTTATTAAAATTTTACTTTTTTATATACTTTTTAAATATGCCCGTCGAATTTATTAAAATTTACTTTTTTATATATTTTTAAATATGCCCGTCGAATTTATTAAAATTTACTTTTATATATATTTTTAATATGTCGGTGTAAATGCGGATATTCAAACTTGTAAAATATATTTGTGTATATTAATAAATGTGTTTTTTTTCTATTTTATCATGACTTTCTTGCGTGTAAGTTTATAATCAATTTAATCTAAAATAAATAAATTTGTAAAATTAATTATTATAATCTCAAACTGATAAGATATTTAATTTGGCCAACCTTGCCGCTTTGTAAAGTATGGTATGTGTATTATTAATGATCAATTTAACTTGATTGTTAGTTATATGTATCAACTCATATACATCCAAAATTATATCCATCTGGTATGTGAAATATTAATGATCAATTTAATTTTATTTTTAGTTATATATATCAAGTCATATATATCCGGAATTATATTCAAATTTTCTGGTATGTGAATTATTAATGAGCAATTTAATATGATTGTTAGTTATATATATATTAAGTCATATACATCCGAAATTATATCCAAATTGTAAATAGTTAATTTTGACTAATATTTTGGTACTAATTATTCATATTATATAATATTATATATATATATATATATATATATGTGTGTGTGTGTGTGTGTGTGTGTGTGTGTGTGTGTCTACTTCCTAGAAGCATACGTAGGAACAAGTCTCAATCATCCAATGACCTAGATTCAATGAATATAAATTCAGAAGAAGAAAAAATATATTTAATTTTTTTTAAATGTGTATTAATGGATCTCTAAATGTGCATCAACTGAGTTTTAAATTAGAAATAAAATTTTTATATGAATATAAATTCTCTCTTTTATTTTCTCTCCCTCCTCCATTAATATACACCTTCCATTGAAATATCATTATTTTTTTTGAGAAATACAACTGTATTTGAAATTTCCAAAAATCCTATATAATTCTCATATGTTACAAAATACCAATCTCATGTCATTATTAAAAGTACAATTGTTTGACTTAAACTTTGAATTGATCAATTCCTAAATTTACAATAATCAGATTGAAAATTGTATTTTTCTTCTCACATTTTTTAATTAAAGAACATAATTGATTCTCTTATTTATAGTATATAATGTCTAAGCCCAAGTTAAGAATCTAATCAAAATATCTAAAATATAAGTTAGTACCTGTGCTATAAAGTTGATAATATTAGTTAACGCATAATATAATAAAAGAATAATATTAAAAAATTCGAATAAAATCACTTATGAATTTGATAAGAATGAAGAGGTTTTGTATTCCAAAACCGATTTGAATTTAATTTTGGCATGCAATATCATTAAATTTTTAATATTGAAATCAAGTGTGTATTATTTTGTTATGATTTATTAATACTAATATGATTTATGAATTAACTTAAATTTAAAAAATTACATTTAAATTTACTGATAATTGAGATATTTTTGTAATCAAATTCATTTTTTATTCATTAAATTTGGTATGCGGTATTGCTATTTTTTATTATTGAAATCATATGTATAATTTTTTTAATATCATTATATTTTTTATACACTTTTGTAATTTCAGTTAGAAGTCTTTTAATTTGATATAGATAGGCATTATATTTTAACTAGAGATACAAAACTAAAGTTTTCACAAAAGAAATTTAAAAAAAAAACGTGACACCATATTATTATTCTAAAATCCGAGTCGATGAATTAGTGAAGGAGAGAAATAAAATTGAGAGATATAAATCAAATACTCTCGATAATTTCTGAATCTACTATCAATTTTTTTTTTTGTAAATTTTTAATCAATTTATTTAATCATCAAACATAAATTATGTAGTCCAAAATTCAAACATTAAACGATCATATATAGTTTACAATACTTCACCTATCATGCCTACCACTTAACCCACATTTTCATCAACAAGTAATCATGAAGAGTTTCAACAATGTTTTCTACTATTTAATCAAAGCTCTCATAACTTGAAAGTAAATGATTAATTTTATTTTTGATTAAACAACTCTCTATATCAAATGAATATCAACCTTAAACTACAATGATTTGTACCTTTTTGTACATTTTTTTTGTTACCTTTTTGTGTCGCATTCGCGTGTGTTTTGCTTGCATTTACTGGTTTTAGGAGTCGTTTTGGCCTATTTTATTAGTTTTAGGTTTTTATAGCTTTTGTGTTGTTTTTAGTCGTTTTTGTACATTTTTACACTTTTTTATATTTTTGGCCGTAGGATGACCAAGCGGGTCTCGTGCACGCTCGAGGCATCCCACTCGACTCGGATTGGAACGGGCAAGGCAAGAAAACACAGCATGAACGAGGAGCAGCAGCCGACGGACGATTAGAGCGGAGATGAGAAAACGAGCCGAAACTGCCAGTCAATCGATCGACAGAACACCAGTCGATCGACTGAGTTGCCAGTCGATCGACTGGGGTGTTAAAATCGACTGACGGGCAGATTTTTTTGTGAATTTTATGGCATTTCAGTCGATCGACAGCACTCCAGTCGATCGACTGGGTGTTAAAATCGACTGACAGGCAGAATGTTTGGGAGATTTGGGCATGAGTCGATCGACAGCTTTCAGTCGATCGACTTGTTCTCAGTCGATCGACTGACACGCAGATTTTTTGGCCCATTTTGGCATTTTTGCCCCTGCATTTTTGTATAAATAAACCATCACTTTCCTTCACCTACCTTATCCTTCCTTGGTTGATTTTGAACCCCATTTAATCTCTTCCAAGCTCATTTTCACTATTCCATTAACCTTTTAGCTTTGAAACCCTAATTTTAATCCTTAGATAGCTTAGTTGTAGTGAGTATCCTAGTTGTTTATTCTTAGTTAGTAATCTTGTATTCAAACTATTGAGTTGGAGTTGTTCTATTTGTTTGAAGATTGTACTCTACATTTGAAACTTTTGGATTGGAATGCAACTTTGGTAGTAATTTCTCCTTTTATTGTGTGCTCTTGTGTTGTTTATTATTGCTATGAGTTGATAGGTAATTTGTAGATGTTGTTGTGTTCACCTTGGCATTTTCAAGTTTCCTTCCAATTTCTCAAGTTTTCTCTCTTTTTGTAGCAAAAACTCCATTGATGCTTGTTGTTGAAGCTTTTTGCTCTTTTTGTTCAAACCAACATGGGAGCCTTGAAAGTTATTAGTAGCTTTCCATTTTTAAAACTTTTGACTTTTACCTATTAAATGCTTTGACTTCTTTTGAGTTCAAGTTTGACTTTCCCTCCTTTTTAGCTTTCAAATTTACAAGCCTTCTTAGTTAGTAGATTTAGTTTAATTAAGGTTGGTAACTAGGTTTAATTTGAGTTATTAAGTTTAATTAGTTTTAAGCTAGTTTCCAATTCTATTATCCTTGCCTTAATCGATGTCTTTCAAGCTCTCTTTTCGATTCAATTTTAGTGATTAAAACTCAAAACCAAACCAATGATTAATGCTTTCCTAGATTAGATTAATTTAATTAAGGTTAACAAGAGGTTAACTAAAAACACTTAATGCCGATTACATCTATCCTCGAGAGACACGACTCGGGAAAACTTACCGCTTTACAATCGACTCCGTACTATTGCGGAGAAGATTTCTTAGAGTGTTAAGAATTCTTCGATCATATTTTGGCGCCATTTCCGGGGATAGATTAAGGCTAATGGTGTTGTTAATTACCCTTTTTGTTGAATTAGTAGATTAGATTAGCTTAGTGTTTCACACTCGATACTGTAATCCCTTTGTTGAGTGTTGTGTATGCAAGGTAGGCGAGCGCTCGGACAAGAATTGACTCCGTTTGTGCCCGATCCCGAGAGGGTGAGACGAGCCGCAAGGAACCAAGTCACGTTCGACCCATCCTTACCTACGGTGGTAGAGGAGCAAAGGATGACCAATTCGTTTGAAAATCCGATGTCGCCCGGAATTACTCAAGACAACCAAGGGATACCTCCACCTCAAATAACGACCGGGCCGACTTCATCACTTCATGGCCCGTCTCATCAAGGTCCATAACCTACTTACGGAATGTCACTTGATCAAGGGGGGAACGGGTTTCCCAATTAAGACCCTCAAAGCTCAAATGCCCCATTTCAAGGCTCGTTTTCCCCATCTCATGCTCGTGTGCCGACACCCGAGCCCCAACATCATGTTTCGCCACATTCGGACCCGTCGACACATGGAACACAATTTCAAGGTCCGATTGTTGATGGCCCACCGTACCCGTTTCAACCGCCCTTTCAAGTTCCGAGGCCACATCGGGCCGGGCCCGCACACCGATTTCGAGATCCACATCCACAAGACTCTCCGAGAATGCCCGCCGTCAACGAGAACCCTTATGCCGTGCAAGATGTGGGTGGCCACCCGTTTGCTACACCCGATGGAGGCCCAACAAATAGTATAAAGGAAGTGTCACGGCTATATATGGGCGATTTTTCATCATGCATTCGATTGAGTCCCGAAGCTCTCGAGTATGACTTACAGCCGATAGACCTCAACCGACTTCCAAATTTTCATAGCCTACCACAAGAGGACGCTCTTCAATTCCTACGCATCTTTTCCTACACGGTGTCAAGCTTTCCGCGCCAAGGGATTCACATTGATCAAACTAAAATGAGGTGTTTCTCATACACAATGAAGGATAAAGACGTTGATTGGCTCATGACGTTGCCGGCCGATTCCCTCACTAATTGGGATATGGTGACCGAGAGGTTTATGGAGGAGTACTATTCTCAAGATAAGATGGCTGATTTTCGAGCAAAGATCGCCTCAGTCCGTCAAGCGAGCGACGAGACCTTCTACGAGGAGTGGGAGCGGTTCAAGAGCTATCTCACCAAGTTCCCCCATCATCGGTTCACCGGGGATTTCTTGAATCAATTTTTTCATAATGGGTTGACATTTGCATCCAAGCGTATGGTGAATAATGCCGCCGGTGGAAATCTAGCCGGACGCTCGACGAGGGAGTTGTACGACATATTTGTGAACATGGCCGCCGACGACCATCGCATGAGTATCTTGGAGCGGAAGGAGCAAGTGAAGGAGGTCTCGACAAAAGAGGAGCCCGAGTGGGCCCGTAAGATTGCCGAGCTAGAAAGCCAAGTAGCCTCCCTCATTCAACCATTCTCGGGTTCGATGGAGACGTGCCCCTCATGTGGCACCTCGGGTCATGGAGCAAGTGCGTGCCCGGGAGTTTATGGGCAACCGAGTGGATTCGACGAGCAAGCGTATGCGGTTCAAGGTTACCAAGCCTATCGACACGGAACTCAATATGTGCGAAGGGACCATCCTAACTTTAGATATGGTGACACGTCCCAAGCTCAAATGCCACCCGGGCTTCCGATGCAACAACCACGTCCTCAAGCCCCGTTCAATGCACGACCACCACCATTCCTGCCTTCTCAAGCGCCATATCCGCCTCCGTAAGACAAGTCAACAATGCGTCAACCGAACATTGAGTCTATCCTATCCGAATTGACAAAACGGCTCGCAAGTTTGGAAACACAACTTGGGCAAGTGGCGACGGATGTCTATGAACTTAAACGGCCCGCGACAAAGATAAGTTACCAAGTCAACCGGCTCAAGCTCAAGCCGTGACATTACTTCGAAGCGGAAACTTAGTAGATAACAAATTCGCTCTCCCCAACAATAATTCAACGCCCTCATCCAATGTCCAACAAGATCCGACCAAGCAAGACTCGAATGAGCCCGTAGCCGCTTCTAGCTCACCTTTTCCTTCTTCAATCGGAGAGGCGACGGGGACCACGAGTGCTACCGGAGGACTCCACAAATCCGCGACACCGTACCAACCTCCGATTCCATATCCGAGCAGTATCCGACCGAAAAAGCAAGACGACCAATTTCTTGAGTTGTACAAGATGCTATCGAAGGTTAACATTAACCTCCCTTTACTCGACATAATCCGGAACGTACCCACATATGCCAAGTTTTTCAAGAAATTGACGTCCAAGAAGCGAAGGTTCGAGGAGAATGAGAAGGTGTGCATATCGAACGCGGCTAGTATCGTCTTTAGCAATCCTCTCCAACCTAAAGAAAGTGATCCGGGGAGCTTTTGCGTCAAGATTACCCTTGGGAATGAAAGGAAACACGAGGGATGTTAGACCTCAGCGCGGGTATCAATTTGATGCCCTACTCCATCTTTAAACAATTGGAGTTGGGCGATCTCAAGGAAACAAGAATGTGCTTGCAATCGGCCGATCGATCGATCCGATTTCCGAAGGGCGTAGTGGAGGACGTATTGGTACAAGTGGGGAATCTCATAGTTCCCGTTGATTTCGTCATTTTGGATGTCGGGGAGGTGAGCAACGAAGGACGAGACCACACAATCTTACTAGGACGACCGTTCATGGCAACTACAAGCACTTTGATCGATGTTAAGAATGGAAGGTTGTCGTTCTCGGTTTTGTGGGACACGGTTAATTTTTCGATACATGACTTAGGAGTTGTTCCCCCTTCATCTTTTTAAGCTGATTGCTCGATGATTGATCTGATAGAAGAGTTGGTCGAGGAAGCCTTCGTGGAACTTGCGGATGAGGTCGTCGAGGACAACGAGTGGCTAACGCTTCAACCGGAGGGGGTGATGGAGATATTGGAGATCGTGAATGCGGAACCGGTCATTGCATAAAAACTGGAACTCAAGACCCTCCCGATCCATCTTAAGTATGTGTATTTGGAAGACAGAGAATCAAAGCCCGTGATTATCTTTGCCGAGCTTTCCGAGCGTGAAGAGGCAAAATTGGTCGAGGTGTTGAGGAGGAATAAGAAAGCGATAGGGTGGAGCCTCGGTGACATTAAAGGGATAAGCCCCTCCACATGTATACACCGTATTATCCTTGAAGACGGGGTGAAACCAACAAGAGAGTGCCAATGACGGTTGAACCCGAATATGATGGAGGTGGTGTAAAGCGAGATCCTAAAGCTCGTAGCCGAGGGTCTAATTTTCCCGATTGGAGATAGTGAGTGGGTGCGCCCGGTACACATGGTGCCGAAAAAGAGTGGAATTACCGTAATTGAAAACGACCATGGTGAGCTCATGCCGGCTCGTGCAATCACCGGGTGGCGGATGTGCATAGACTTTCAGAAACTTAATGCCGCCACCAAGAAGGATCACTTTCCACTACCATTCATTGACCAAATATTGGACAAACTCGCGGGGCACCATTCATATTGTTTCCTCGACGGGCTATCCGGATATTACCAAATTGTCATTTCACCAGAGGACCAATCCAAAACGACGTTCACGTGCCCCTTTGGCACATACGCGTTCCGACAAATGCCCTTCGGGTTATGCAACGCACCCGCCACCTTCCAATGGTGTATGCTATCTATATTCTCCGATATGATCGACAAGTATATGGAGGTTTTTATGGATGATTTCTCTATCTACGGCCCCTCGTCGATGAATGTCTTGATCGCTTGGCGAGCGTATTGGAGAGGTATGTCGAGAGTAACCTCACCTTGAGTTGGGAGAAGAGCCACTTCATGGTGAGAAGTGGGATAGTTTTGGGGCACGTGGTGTCGTCCAAGGGATTCGAAGTTGACAAGGCGAAGGTCGACGTGATCGAGAAACTCCCGCCTCCAATCAACGTGAAGGGAGTTCAAAGTTTTCTTGGTCACGCGGTGTTCTATAGACGGTTCATCAAGGACTTCTCAAAGCTTAGCCGTCCCTTGTGCCATTTGCTTAGTGCCGATGTCCCGTTCATTTTTGATGATGCTTGTCGATTGGCGTTCAATTCGTTAAAGGAAAGTTTAACCTCGGCTCCCGTGGTGGTGGCCCTAGATTGATCCCTCCCGTTCGAAATAATGTGCGACGCGTCGAACGAGGCGGTGGGGGCCGTTTTGGGGCAAAGAGTGGACAAGCTTCTTCGGGTCGTCTATTACGCAAGTCTTATGCTTAATGATGCCCAAAAGAACTACACGACTACCAAAAAAGAACTCCTTGCCATAATTTCCTCGCTTGAAAAGTTTTGAGCCTACATCATTGGTTCGAGGGTTATTGTGCATAGTGACCATGCGGCGTTGCGATATCTCTTCAACAAGCCTCAAGCGAAGCCTAGGATAATCCGATGGATACTCCTGCTTCAAGAGTTCGATGTGGAGATCAAGGATTGGAAGGGGTGCGAGAACGTTGTCGCTGATCATCTCTCTCGCCTAGAGGCCTCAACCGGAGAAAGAGAGCTCATTGGAGAAAATCTTGCGCATGAGAACTTATTTGTCGTTTCCGCCGCACCGTGGTATGCCGACATCGCCAACTACCTTGCTAGCAAAGCACTCCGCTCGGACCTATCTCATCATGAGAAAAGGAGTTTTCTCTCCAAGTGCCGAGGGTATTATTGGGATGACCCTCACATGTACAAGATCGGAAAAGATGGTATGTTGAGGCGGTGTGTTCCGGACGAGGAAAAAGGGGAAATTTCGACGAAGTGCCACGATCATCTTGTCGGAGGACATTTTGGCGGGCAAAAGACCGTTTATAAAGTCCTTCAATCGGGTTTCTATTGGCCGAGCCTCTTCAAGGATGCCCACGACCATTGCCAAAAGTGCGATCGATGCCAAAGGACCGGAAGTATAGGAAAGAGGAATGAGATGCCGATGACGTATAATTTGGCCGTCGAGATATTCGACGTGTGGGGGATCGACTTCATGGGTCCCTTCCCGAAGTCTCATGAGTTCAAATACATTTTGGTTGGAGTCGATTACATTTCCAAATGGATCGAGGCAATCCTGACAAGGAGGAACGATGGCGACACCGTGGTGAAGTTTGTGCGGAGCAACATTTTTAGCCGATTCGGAGTTCTGAGAGTGATTATTAGTGACGGCGGCAAACACTTCAACAACAAGTTACTTGAGAGGATGTTGAATAACTATGGGGTCATTCATAAGGTATCTACGCCATACCACCCACAAACGGCCGGTCAAGTCGAGATGAGCAACCGTCAAATCAAGAACATTCTCGAGAAGACCGTGCAACCGAACTACAAATATTGGTCAACAAAACTCGCGGATGCCTTGTGGGCCATCCACACTGCCCACAAGATGGTTCTCGGAATGATCCCCTATCGCCTTGTATACGGGAAATCGTGTCACTTACCGGTCGAAATGGAACATAGAGCTTGGTGGGCCATTCGGGCATGCAACTATGATTTGAAATAAGCCGACAAGGAGCGGAGGCTCCAAATCGAGGAGCTTGACGAGCTAAGAAATGAGGCGTTCGAGAGTGCCCGAATTTACAAAGAAAATAGGAAGCTCCTCCACTACAAGAAGCTTGTGCCCAAGCAGTTAGAGGAAGGGATGCAAGTGCTCCTTTACAATACCCGACTCGCGTTGTTTCCCGGGAAACTCATGTCGAAGTGGAGCGGACCATACACGATCGAGAAGATATCCCCGTTCGGAGCCATGACATTGATCGATCCCAAGACGAACGAGCATTTACAAGTAAATGGCGCACGAGTCAAGCCCTACCAACATGGATTGTTGCAAGCCAAGGATCTCGAGTTCGTGACCGTGGAGGAGGAGGATTTAGGAGATGTGCCCCCGACGGGACCTTGATCAAATAAGAAAGTCGAGAGAACGACTTTAAACAAACGCGCTACGTGGGAGGTAACCCACGACTTCCTAACCCCCCCCCCCCCCTCCTTTCTCATTTTCTTTCGATTTTTGTATGTATTATTTGTCAATTGATCTTTAACTAAAGTTTTTCTTTCTTTTCGGGTTTTATAGGAGAAATCTTGGCGGTTCAAGAATGGAGGAAGTCAAAAATGAGAAGCTGGCTACTGCCCAGTAGTCGATCGACTGCACTCCAGTCGATCGAATGAGTGTCAGTCGATCAACTGCCAGATCGACTGGGAGGACGAAATCGACTGAATTCCAGAAAGTTTTCGAGTTTGGGGAGCTCAGTCGATCGACTGAGGACTTGTCGATCGACTGGGAGGTCGACTGAGGGGTTGAAATCGACTGAATTTCAGAAACTTTTCGGGTTTTGAGATCCAGTCGATCGACTGATTCGCAGTCGATCGACTGCTATAGTGTTGCGGCATTCTTTTTAAAGGGAATCGACTCAGAATCAGAAAATTCAAACAAAAAAAATATGAGGGAGCCCAAAAATTTCCAAGAGCTAGTCGATTCGACTCAATTTTTTTTTCTTATCCTGGTAATCTCCATTCCAATTTCGCCTAGACTCGGACATCTCACAAATTCCTCCTCAATTCCTCCTTGTCTTCTTCAAATTGTTCCCAAATTCGAAACATAGGGGTGGGGGTCTCTTTTCAGTTCTAGTCTCGTTTCCGAGCCAATCATTGAGGTAATTCACTGGAAACTCAACCCTTAATACTCGTCTTTGTGATTGGTTGGGTTTTGTGTAGGATCTTGTTCCAATTTTCTCAAAAATTCCTCAATTGAAAACCCTGCGCACTAAGTGCTCGATAAAATGCCCCAATGAACCATTTTGATTGAAACCCTCTCATTTTTGTTTTTCATTCACCCCCCTCATTTCCTAGTACTCAATTCTTGTAATTCCCCTCGTGATTGAATTTGTATAACTCTTATGGCTCACTCTTCCGACGATGAGTTTGACGGAGTCCATCGCCCCGATCTCGCCCTCGTCTGTGGTGCTCCGTTCCCAATTTACTTCGATGATGAAGGGGATGTGTATCGAAGCCTCGCCCAACTATAATACGCCCGCCCGTGTTTCTTCGACATCGAATGCCTCCAAGGGTGGATGGCAAACGGGGACCATGAGCATTTTGGAGCACGGTTGCTCCAATTCATCGACGCCTTGAGCGGGCGACACTTCGCATCTCTCCGTGCACCAGCGTACCCAGAGCTAATGCTCGAATTCTTCTCGACCTACGATAGTCGTGAGAGCGGGGAGTTCACCGTTCGATTTCGTGGGGCCCAATGCCGGATCACACATGATGTGCTTCAGGCGGCACTAGGATTAGATTGCCAAGTTTGGTACGAACCGCGACCAAGAGAGTTTCGGCTGCATGAATTTTTGGCGACTATCACAGGCGGTCGTGGAACTCCGGGCTTCCAGGCCTCAGCAATAACCGACTTGGTCCTGCTCGGGATTTACAAGTTCTTCGCCCACGTTCTAATGGGCAAGCACGAGAGCACCAACCTCACCCAGGATGAGGTCTACATGCTTTGGTGCGTTCACAGCGGCCATCGATTCTCCGCCTATCCCCTTCCTCCAAGCCGGGATTCTTGGGATTCGGAGGACGAGGGCCGGGAGTGTCGCTCGGGTCGGGATGGGGCCCATAATTACCTTGCTCGCCCAGCATTTTGGCTTTAACCCTGAGGCGGAAAATCTTGCAAGGATCGAGCCAGTAGAGCTCGTGTTGAAAAAGCCCAAGGCCCCGACCGACCCACGCGCCGCCAAGCACACGAACAAAGACGAGAGGAGAACGAGAAAATGCGAGAGGCACACGAAGAGGAGGCCGAATTAGAGAGACGGCACGAGAGGGGTGTCGAGCCTGAGAACGCCCCGAACACACGGTTCGGGGCAATACTTTGGAGCAAGCACAAGCCATGCGGCAATCCCGCATGGCGGGGGAGGCCCGAGCACCGGCCCGGGTCCCAACTTGGATTGGCCACGAGTTCCAATGCCAAGTGTTTGCTCGATTCGATCGGCTCAACGCCGGCATGGCAGAGTTAAGAGATGGGCAAGCCAGGAACGATCATGCCAATCGAGCTCTCCATTGCCGCCTCATCTTGATGGAGGATCGCTTGCATCGGGATGAAAGAAGATGACGAAGAGGAGGAGGACGACGACGAGAAGGAGGACGACGACGAGGAGAATGATGATAGAAGAAGAAGAAGAAGAAGAAGAAGAAGAAGAAGAAGAAGAAGAAGAAGAAGAAGAAGAAGAAGAAGAAGAAGAAGAAGAAGAAGAAGAAGAAGAAGAAGAAGAAGAAGAGGACGCGAATCTCCAACCCCGATTTAGGAGACCTCATTAACTCTCCGATATCCTTTTATTTTATTTTCGGTTGTTTCTTTTTGATTTGATTATGTTCTTGTATTTCTCACCTAACTCTTGAAAACTCAAAAAAAAAATCCTAAATTTTTGTATATTATTACGTCTGTTTTTGCAACACCCATTTGTTCATTTCTTGTAGATAGCTTGCCTCGGCTCCCGGAGATGGCCATGCACGATCGCGTCGACATGAGCATGGAGATAGGGGCGTTCTCTTTCCCTTACACTTTTTACTTCTTTACTTAGCTTAATATGCAATGAGGGCATTGCTAGGTTTTAAGTGTGGGGTGGTTAGGGTTCGTCTTAGGATTTTAATTTCTTGCATGCTTGCTTGTGATGATTTGAGTAGCGTGTGTGCTGGGTTTGCTTGGAACCTTGGCGAAGTGACGCGGTTTTGATTATTTGTTTAAGAAGTTTAGATTGTCGATCGGATTTAGTGTACTTAGGGAATTTGACTTGTTGGGAACTTTGTTCGGCTTTAACTTCATGCTATCCTTGTGCTCAATTTTGAACTAGTGCCTCAACTAGCCTTTTTATCAAACACTCTCTGTAGGATTTTACCCTGTATTTTAGAGTCGTCAATTGCTCCATGTGCTCGATCGGAAATAAATGTAATTACTAGTAGCAACAAATGATCGGAGTCGTTGAACGCTCGTATATATTATTAAAAAAAATGAAAAATGAATGATGATGAATAAACAAGGATGCATTATAAATCCTTGAAGTTCTTATGCAATAAATATGCAATTCTTGCACCTTTTTGCTTTCCGTTTTAGATTTTCGTGTGTAAAGAGAGTTGTAGATAATTGAGGCTAGTAGGGAGCCGATTAATGGTTCGAGCGTGGATAGACCTTAGCCGGAGCAAGGACGAGGGGACCGACTTGGAGGGTTATCTAGTACTTTTAGGTTTCGGTAGTCTTTCTAAACTTTCTTAGTCAACGCATCATTGTCGTCCTTTTAGCCAAGCTAACAAGCATTGTAGTATACGACGTATCGAATTAAATTTGGTGCATTAGCTATTGTCCGGGGGTAGTTTAGTAATTCTAGATTAGTATTGCTTGAGGACAAGCAATCATTCTAAGTGTGGGGTGGTTGATTTGTACCTTTTTGTACATTTTTTTGTTATCTTTTTGTGTCTCATTCGCGTGTGTTTTGCTTGCATTTACGGGTTTTAGAAGTCGTTTTGGCCTATTTTATTAGTTTTAGGTTTTTATAGCTTTTGTGCGGTTTTTAGTCATTTTTGTACATTTTTACACTTTTTTATATTTTTTGCCGTAGGATGACCAAGTGGGTCTCGTTCACGCTCGAGGCATCCCACTCGACTCGGATTGGAACGGGCAAGGCAAGAAAACACAGCATGAACGAGGAGCGGCAGCCGGCGGATGATTAGAGCGGAGACGAGAAAACGAGCCGGAACTGCCAGTCAGTCGATCGACATAACACCAGTCGATTGACTGAGTTGCCAGTCGATCGACTGAGGGATCGACTGGGGTGTTAAAATCGACAGACGGGAAGATTGTTTTGTGAAGTTTTGGGCATTTCAGTTGATCGACAGCACTCCAGTCGATCGACTGGGTGTTAAAATCGACTGACGGGCAGAATGTTTGGAAGATTTGGGCATGTCTGTCGATCGACAGCTTTCAGTCGATCGACTGGCAATCGATCGACTTGTTCTCAGTCGATCGACTGACACGTAGGTTTTTTGGCCCATTTTTTTCTTTCCTTTTTTTTTCTTTTAAATGTTTTTAGATTTTTCAATAATTTTTAGGATGCATTTTATCATACCAATAAATTTAAGGATATTTTGTCATTAAAATACTTTATATTGTGTTATAGTATAAGATGCATAAACTTCCTCCTTTTCTTATACCTATTTTATCGTGCTTTCTTATTCTCTATTTAAATGATTATCATCATCTTTCACAGGACGCTCACAACTAAATCAAGAAAAATAGATAAAAATCAATACAATAGCACAATATTATAATGTATATCACTCCATTTATTTAATGAACACACGATAGATAAAAAGCAAAAGAATGTTTCTCCTTAACACGTGCGCATCTTCTCATTCATCATATATTAGCATAGGATGATGAAACTACAAAGTTATTCTGTAATCCATTAGTTATTTGGAGTGACAAAAGTAATGTGAACACTTAAGAATTTCCTATTTCACGTCAAAATACTTTTCCAAATATCTTTTAATCCCAGCTTGACTAGAATCATTTTGATTAGAGTATGTTCTTTCTTGGATGTCATCACTAGTCTAAAGGGGCACAAAGTTTGATTCAAACAAACTTGGGTTTGTTTCTTCTAATTAGTGAGCATCACTGTTGAAGATAAGAGAAACAAATAACACCACCATTATCAGAACAAATCCCCAAACAGGAGCCATTTATATGTGTGTGTGTGAGCTTAGTATGTTGCTATTGTGTAATGAATCTCAAAATGCAAGTTCTAATTAGTGAGCATCACTGTTGAAGATAAGAGAAACAAATAACACCACCATTATCAGAACAAATCCCCAAACAGGAGCCATTTATATGTGTGTGTGTGAGCTTAGTATGTTGCTATTGTATAATGAATCTCAAAATGCAAGTTGTTAAGTTCTCTGAATTGTGCGGTTATATAGAAAGTTTAATAATTAATTAATAATTACGGCTGCATATTATCAAGAAAATAATATTTACTTTCAATTTAAAAAATAGACAGAAAGAGGTATTTTGAGTAATAATTTATTACATGTATTCGATTGTGTGTAGTTAGGTGAACTCTATATAATCTATCATTATAATAGTTATATATTATATGGGATAATATATATTAGATATATGTGATGATATATATGACAGAAATTTAAGGTTTATGGTTTATTTTTCTATTTTAGGGTTTTAGATATTAGATTTTAGAATTTCAATTATTTGTGTATATCAATTATATGTGATGATAGATACTAGTTAGATGTGATAGTTAGTTAGATTTGATAATATATTAAAGTTGTATGTAATAATAAATTAATTTATTGAATGCATCCCACAAATGCACCTTGATCCACAATATTATAACTCATTTTTAATCTTTCAATTAGGATGATTTAAAATTTAAAAGTATATGTATATACACTATTGCAATGGAGACATTTTAGAACGAATAAAACAGACATTGCAGAATGGATTCTGCTGCGTTCTAAATACAGTTGTTCTAGAAAATTAGACTTTCTAAAACGGTTACTTACTCGTTCTAGAAAGCCATCTTTGCGGTCTTAGGAACAACTCTTTAGAATGGATTTTAAAAAATTCTTTTTGAAAAGACTATTTTCTAGAATGGGTTTTTAAAAAATTCGTTCTAAAGCCTTTTTTTCTAGAATGGATTGTAAAAATCCATTCTGAAAATCTATTTTCTGGAACGGGTGTACAATAGTTACCTTCTAGAGAGTTCAATTTTTTTTTAATAAAAAATGAATTGGAAGCAGGAATACATCAAAATCACTAATAATAAATATTGTGAATATATTAATTTTATCACCAAAATATACACCGAAATTCAATAAAATCTAAGATATAGAAAACTAAAACTAATATTAATACAATAATATTATTTTATTTAATTATATAAAATTAAAAAAAAATAAACAAAAAACAGATACACTCCATTCAGAACTTTTGTTCAGCACCGAGTTGAACCAAAAAAACTTCCGGTTGGTTCAGGCCACAACAAACACCTCCATGAGAATGAATCACATGTGTCTCGGCTCAGACAACATATTTTTTTGAAAAGGTCTGACTATTTCTATATGATTTTCTTCTTTATATGATTCCTCGTTAACTTAGGGTCTGATTGGTGCTAACAATTATGTGTATCAATTGTTGCTAAAGTTTAGGAATGTGACAGAGAGATAATTAGGCTTACCAAATATAGTTTTTTTTGATAAGTTTATCCCCTGTATATAAAGTCTTGTGATGAAGGCCGGCAAATGGAAAACAATTTTTAAACAAAACTATTTATTTATTTTCTTTCCACGTATTTCCATAAATCCTCTTAAACCTTAATAAAATTATAAGAACATTTTCAATGGAACAATGTTAAAAGTGAAGAAATTGATACATGACATAAAAATGATTATGTGTCACATTAAATGATTGACATTATCAAAAGCAATGTCAAATTCTATACATTACTCTTGACAATGAGTACAATTAATTTTAAATATACCATCCAATCATGTTATTTCTCCCTCTTTATTTTTTCTAAAAATAAAAAAATAAATTATCACGTATATAATATTAACATTGATGTATTTGAAAACTTTTTTTATAAAATATCAATGTTATTTGTCATATAGTTCAATTAACACTATGCACTGTAAATACTCTAATAAGTTGTTCTGTTTTCATCTTAACAGTCTTCATTTTACTCGTTGATTTCTATGAAGTGATATAGCAAAAAAGAACAAAACGATCCCATTTCTAATACATCTTCTATTAAAAAATAAATCATTATAATATAAACTTTTTGAGAAACTTACGAACCAGATCCTATTGCGTTTTTCTCAATCAAATCAATTAGAAATTTATCGTGTCGACAAAATAACAAAAAGTACACTGAGAAGCTCTTAGTGAATGATAATAGAAGAAACAAAGAAAAACAAAAAAAGAATTACCTGTAGCAAGAAGGAGCAATCACATTAGTTAACTCATTTGCTGGAAGACAGAAATATGGTCTAATATAGTCCATAATATAATTTTACTATAATAACTATGGTGTAACTTTTAAAAAATGAATGTTTTATAAATAATCAGATTTAAAGACATTATACTTGATTACAATTATTATATATATCGTAATATATATGGCATTGCAGTTATTGAATTATTATTTTGATTGTTTGTGATTATTCATATAACTGCTTTCGTAGAGTTAATGTTGTCATTGATATGGTGAGATATCATTGATAAAACATTACTCTTAAAATAGCCACGACTAACGATTATCAAGATTGGGATATTAATAATATAATATATGTCGGCATGTGGTCTGCATCACATTTTAGAGAATGTAGTATGTCTCACGACTGCGAATAATAATTATTCGTGATGGACACATGGATACTTTGGAGAGTATTGGTAAACCCTACTGATAAGTTATTTATTGTATGTCTATAAACTCATCAGTGTATAAAGCGTGTGATAATAATTCGACTTGAGGTCAATACGCACCTTATTTGCTGAATGGTGTACTTTGACCATGATCAACGCTTGCACTCCTTTTGGGATAGATACGGCTTGTGTTGGGTGCATCATGATGTAAATGAAGGTGCTAGTTGAGTCAAGAAAGAGTTCATTACTCGATTGGAGTTTCGAGACAGATCACTCAAATCTCTATATTAGGTCGACTAAAGTCATTGGCCAATGCAAGAAACATGTTCAATATGGTAATTGAAGTATTGTCTAATTGTCGACTAATAAAGATGAAATAAACTGATTAAGCCATTGAGATAGACACTTGGATAATCTTAAGCTTACTTATCTAGGCTAGTGGTCTGGTCCCTGCCGGTTGCCCAATCGAACGAGAGAGGAATGAAAATCAGGCATTCGGAATAAAAGAAATTTCACCAAAACTTTGTATAAAGGTTATAATTTCCTGAGTTCAAGTGAATGTTCTTTATATATTGAGTTCATCCAACTAAACCGTCTAGGAGTTTTGTTTGGATCATCATTAGATTGATGTCATATATAAAGGCCTATAGGGTCACACTATATGCGATTAGTTTTCCGATTTTAAGAGTGTATCAAGAAAGTATTAATATTCAATTTAGAATTGTAATATTTAATTGTTAATAATTATGATACTAATTTTTATTTGATAAAAATTATTTAATTAAATTAAATTGAATTTGAATTTAATTATCTATGTTATATTAATAAGGTACTTGGGCTAAAATTGTTTTGGGCCCATGTCTTTGACAAGTCCAACCCTTTTTAGGATTAGAGTTCTCTTATGTACCTAGTATAAATATAACATAAAGTCATAAGTTGTAAACAACGAAAACAATGAAAAACAAGAGTTTATAGAAAATATAAATCCTAATTTTGAGTTTGGGAGTTCTTGAGCTGTCGTGAGATTTCCTAACTTTTTTCACGATAGCAATACACTGAAATTGGATCTTGCAGTCGGAGAACTAATTGCGTTGATACCTTAGTGTTGAACTTGGACCTGAATTTACTGTAAAGGGTTTCATGCTTTTATCTTGTTTATTTATCGTATAAATATATCCGTTCACAGGATGGATCTGTTGGATCTACAAAAATTTTAAACTTCTGCTGCACGAGCATGGTGTTCGTCTTTACGAATTCCAACAATCGCATGATTATATTTGATTCGAACAATAACTATATGTGTATGACAGTGGTAATTATAAATTATAAGGTTATACTGTTTTTAATTTATAAATAATTATTTGTATTTTCTATTTATATTAATATATACTAGTAATAATTATTTAAATTATGATTCATACTTTTGTATATATTAAAATTTATTATATATTGGGTACATTATTTTAGGTTTTAA
The DNA here is from genome assembly GCA_014905375.1 of Phtheirospermum japonicum. Taxonomy (NCBI): domain Eukaryota; kingdom Viridiplantae; phylum Streptophyta; class Magnoliopsida; order Lamiales; family Orobanchaceae; genus Phtheirospermum; species Phtheirospermum japonicum. Next base: position 2,426,276 of record BMAC01000027.1, on the reverse strand, counting down.
TGATTCTTTTTGGGAAAAAAAATCTATCAAGTTGATATTGGAATACTTTTTTCGAATTCAAATTAATATAAAGATTCGTATAATAAACGAATACAATATAATTATGAATATTCGTTGAATCTTTCAAACATTAATTGAATGTGAAAATATGCAGGTTCGATAAAATATAAATTTATTTGGTCAACTCGCGAGTTCAAGTGATTTTCGGTAAATTAGGATAAATTGGCAGAGCGAAAAAAGCATTTTATCACAACCATAAGCCATATACTTAAGGATGTATTTTATCTCAAAAAATCACTTTATAACCGTTATATTACAGGATGCATAAATGTCCTCCCTTCTTATACCCATTCGTATTATCGTGCTTTCTTATTCTTTGTTTCACAAGATGATCATTTAGAGAAAAAGGCAACCTATTAAAATTCATGACTAAATCAAGAAAAATTGACAATAAAAGCAAAACAATAGCACGATATTATTTTTTATTAAATAGTATGTATATCACTCCATTTATTTAATCAACGCACATAGGGAAAAGCAAAAGAATGCTTCTCATTCATCATTTATTAGCATAGTATTGATGAAAGTATGATGTTCTTCTATTGTCCAGTTATTTATTTGGAGGAACAAAAGTAACGCAAACACACTTTTTCTCCAGACAAAAAAGACCAACGCAAGCACACTTTATCTTCAGACAAGAAAGACTTCCAAATATATTCTCAACTTGACTTGCATCATCTATATTCGAGTGTGTTCTTTCTTGGATGTCCTCAATAGTTTGAAGGGGCACAGAGTTTGATTCAACCAAACTTGGATTTGTTTCTCCTAAGTAGTGAGCATCACTGTTGAAGGTAACAGAAACAAGTAACACCGCCATCACCAGAACAAATCCCCTAATATAAGCCATTATGTGTGTGTGTGTGTGTGTTTAGTATGTTGCTAGTTTATAATGATCCTCAACTGAATCGTGTGTTTATATAGAAGGTTCAATAATTAGTTAGTGACGGCACCATATGTTTGAAAGCAACTTAATGCGTCTACATTTCTAACTGATTTAAATAAAATAATTATTTACAAAACCTAATGGTATTGTTGCCTACGGCTTTCATAGATAAATTATACAAATACCATCTGATTACAAAAGTAACCAGCTATATTCCAAATTAACGTGAAACCCGCAATTTTCACGGGCAAATATGAGAAATATTAAAGAAAATAAAATTTATCAAAAAAATAATTAAGAATGTGAATTATTATATCAAAAAAAATTTGTTCACTTTAAATTTTAATTTTTTTTAAACTCCATTAGTTGTTTTATTTATAATGATATCATTTTTGTCAAAACAAAGAACTTCCAACCCTTTATGCTCTTAATTGTCAATAAAGTGAAATAAAGATGACTTGTGCATTATACGCGAGTTTTATAATGACACTTTTGAAAGATTTGTGATAGCTATAAAAATAAAATAAAAAATCTTAAAGTATGATTGTATTTTAAACTTATGTTGCGTCTCGTTCCAATATAAAAATCGTTCAAGTTCCGGTATATTTCTATTTACATTACATCATTTTCACAATAAATAATGTTGGAGTGCATTTATACATGCAATCAACGGGTTTAGTTGTTAAACCCTGAAGATATTTTAGAAGGTTATCGTATTCATTTATAAGTCAAAATATTAAGGACCCCTTGCGGGATATTAACTTGGAGTGAATTTACCCTTAGTGTGACGTTCAAACCTGAGAAAACCGAAATTGTGAAAATATTAAGGACCCCTTGCGGGATATCAAATATATATTTTATAAGGTTATCATATTCATTCGAGAGATGAAAAATATAATTAAGACCGAATTCTTGTTTCCATATGTAAATTCAGAATTTTTGTTAAATTTGTTTTTCATTTAATTTCTTTTCCATTAAACATGTTCCCAAACACTTTTTTTTTTTTTTAAAGTCAACATAAATATACAAACAATCACATTATTGAGAAACTAACAAAAAAGGGCCTAATCATATATTTGCTATCCACACTAAAATTTTTATTGATTTCTCTGTATATGTTCATAATGAAATACAGTTCCAAATAATTAAATAAGTCCAAATACATATACAAATAATTATATAATTGAGAGACAAAAAAGGAAAAAACTACCTAATAATATATTTACTATTCACCATATAATTTATTGATTCTTAAGAATTAAAAAAAATACTTGTAACAGTAATACGAACACGCCATTCTTGGGTTTTATTTTATATTTTCTTATTTTTTGTTTTAATGTTCAGAGTTGATTGTGGCTATTTAGAGGCCAGTTGAACCAAGAACTTTTTTCTCTTAATAAATGTTAAGTGATTGAGTGAAAGTTTGTGTTTTTCAAATTTAATGATACAAAAGTCAAATTTTTAGTGCACTTGTGGACTTTCAGCGGTGCAGCTTAACTTGCAGAATTGAGCATAAACACATAATCCGCTGCTTACTGTTGAAATGAATTTAAATTTTTTTATTTTTTATCATGATAATTCGGGAAGGAATTACAGTGTTTACTAGTCACATCTGTGTGTTAAACTTAAGAATAGATATCTTACCTAGAGGCATTATAATAGAAGGATTGGTTAAAAATGCTACGAGAAATCTGATGTTTAGTGATGATTTTTTTTTTTCACGCATAAAACTTCGACCTAGTATGTTAAACAATAGTGACATTTTTTTTAATTTTATCATAGAATAACACCCTTCTATGACAACATTTATCGTTGTCACAGTTGTTCATCGATTTCGTCACGTATACTTATATTTGATGACGTTTAAATGTATATTGTCACAATTTTGGGATGACAAAAAAAAAAAGGTTTGAAAAACCCATTTTATGACAAACATATAATAAAATGTGACGAGAATTGGGTGTTACGATAAATTTCTAGTTGTGACAGAATTAATTTAGTCACTAATGTCCCCTTGAATAATGGTGACGATATTTGGTGTCAAAACAAGTTTCATTTCGTAAAAACGCTACAATTTGTCATCAGTTCTAGAAGAATGGCGACAATATTATTTTGACATGAAAGAGTTCTATTTTGATGTCAAATATGAATTTGTCATAGTAATTTTATTTTTGTTACAAATTCAGACCAGATTTAGGAGACTCTTCCGATAATTGTTGGTGGTCGTTATTGTCCATTGCTGAACCCGAGCCGAACAATTCGAAGTCGATCAAGAAAGTTGGCCGGGGATCGAAACCCCCGGACAAGGTTACCGCCGAGCTGGGCGGATGGCGTACCGGGCCTGCCAAGGGTGCCTGCGCGACGACGCCTGGCCGCACTCGGAGAGCCTGCCGAGAAGGGTGGCGCGAGCTGCGCGAAAGCCGTGCCGGGCGTTCCCGCCCATCCCTGCCGGCCAGAGGCATAGTCGAGCTGCCGAGCTCGGGAAGCCTGCCGAGCAGGGTGTGCGGGCTGCGTGAAAGCCATACCGAACGTTTCCGCCTACCCCTGCCGGCCAGAGGCATAGCCGATCTGGCGAGCCCGGAAGGCCTGCCGAGCAGAGATCACTCCAAGGGTGGCGAAGGATTTGGGCGAAAGCGCTGGGCGTTCCCGCCTAGCGAGGCCGGCCAGGAGAAGCACCGAGCTGACGGGCTCGGAAATCCTACCGAGCAAGGATCGTTCTGAGGCGGCGGACGATTCGCGCCAGATACCGTGCTTCGCCGCCCGGGCATGCCGAGCTGATAGGCTGAAGACAATTCTGAGCTCAGTCATGAAGTGCATTGTCCTGATCTGCTTTTCAATCAATTAATGATCCAAGTAAATTCGAGTAGAAGCCTTGAATTGGAAACATTAGGTCAGCCGGAAAAGAAAAATATCTGAGCTCGGCATTAAGTCGGRGGAAATGTCTGAGGTRGGTACTGAGGCGGTGGATATGAGAATAGATATTTTRGGAATGACCAATGAGAGAGTGCCATGTGTTTAATTAGGGTTTTGATGGAAAACTATAAATAGCCTCTCCAAGAGAGAGAGAAGGGATCCCCAATTTTCTAGAGAGAGAAACATAGAGAGCTTTAGAGAGAGAAAGCTTGTATTTAAAGGTCAGGCACCTGTAAAAAGGGTCCGGCTAAGGTCGATCCGAACTGATTTTGAGGAATAAAAGTTAAGCACTTTTTCCCACTCGTTTTCTGTTATCTGATTGCTGTTCATTTTACTATTTTTTGTTTTGTATTAGTTTTATGTTACTCTTAACATAAACAATAATAATTTGAAGTAATCAATAATATAAAAAAAAAATCTAACGTTAAAGAAATATATTAATTAAAGTAAAGTTGTAGAATGAAATCCGCATCAAATTTGGGATTTAAATAATCTTAATCTAAATTGTAGTTAATCATATTTTTATTTAAATTTGAAAATAAATTTATAATTTTTAAAATAATTTTAAATTAAATAAAAATTTATTAAAAATTCTGTTTTTATTTTCTAGTTAGAATAATTAGGTTTGAAACAGATTTTAATTTTGAGATAAAGTTTTGATTTCAAAATAGGGGTCTAATCGTAATTACTTTCGAAATGAGGGTTAAATTGGTAATTTTTTAAGAAAATACGTACACAAAGTATATAATTAGATAGTTATGGGTTAATTTAGTAAATAATTAGGAAAACAGGGTTTCATTGTATTAACTTAAATTATTAGGGTCTGCTTTCAAATTTAGATAAAATTTAGGGGCAAATTATAGTATGATACATGCATGTATGCACCCATTATATTGTATATATATTGTTCATGCATGGGAGGCCATCGTGATCGGCCGAAATTTAAAAAGATTATATATTTTACATGCATGGGAGGACATGGTGATCGCCCGTGGTTTAATTTGGTTTATANTGTGTTTAATTAGGGTTTTGATGGAAAACTATAAATAGCCTCTCCAAGAGAGAGAGAAGGGATCCCCAATTTTCTAGAGAGAGAAACATAGAGAGTTTTAGAGAGAGAAAGCTTGTATTTAAAGGTCAGGCACCTGTAAAAAGGATCCGACTAAGGCCGATCCGAACTGATTTTGAGAAATAAAGTTAAGCACTTTTTCCCACTCGTTTTCTGTTATCCGATTGCTGTTCATTTTACTTTTTTTTTTTTTGTATTAATTTTATGTTACTCTTAACATAAACAAAATGGCGCTAGAAGAAGGTTTCTTGTGATCTGCAGTCCCGCACGCTCAGTCAGCTTTTCAAGTTCCATTTCCTATTTCCCACCCGATTTTTTATTTTTTTGGACGAGCTGAACCTCAGCTCTGCATCGTATTTGAGTCTATTAAGGAAGAGGACGAATCTTTGTTCATCCAGTTCGGTTTTGTGGAGAGCCGAATTTCGACACTTCTTTATTCGAGATCGAGTGATAAAGAACCTCTTCTCATCCTATTTGCAAAAATGAGCCCTTCAGAAAGTTCAAGAAGGAACCCTGTTAAGGAGCGCCAGGAGAAGACGGTGCAGTCAGGACCAAACGAGTTCGACCCAGAGCAAGTACGCTCGTTCATGCAGCACCCCACGTTTGCTAGGGAATTCGAGGAAATGATGAAGAAAGTCGCGAGGTCGGTCCTGACGCCAGAGACCCCGGTCGACAACCCCAAGAATATTGATCTTCAGGAAGGTCAAGCAGAGTCAGACCCGGCTCGAGAGGCGACAAAGAAAAATGGGAAAAGGAGGCTGGAGGAAGAGGCTGAGCCGAATGCCAAGAGCAGGCTTGACAGACCTTCCATCGCACGCCGTCTCACATTTTCTTCCCCTCAAAACGTTTTTGCTCGGCTCGGAAAGCCAGCAAGCAAAGCACAAGAAGATCTCCCAGTGAGGTCGGCCAATAGCAAAAGTATGGCCGTCAGCATCCCAGGCAAGCCAAATGATGAGTTGGCGGAGTTGAAATTTCTGAAGCAAAGGATTGCCGAGCTGGAAGCCAAGCAAACCACCCCCTTGGTCCAACCCACATACCCGATCTTGCGACCAATGGCGATCAGCCCCGTATGTGATGACGAGTCCCCCCTATCTATTCAAATTCTCTCTGAGCCGCTGGAAGGAAAGCTGAAAATTCCCCTAATTGCTCTGTACAAAGGAAGCAGTGACCCCGATTCACACTTGAGCCATTATCAGAATTACATGGACATGCTTGGCGCGTCTAATACCTACCGATGTAGGATGTTCTCCATGACGTTAGATGAAGTCCCCCTAAGATGGTACCGATCACTCCCACGCCACTCAATCTGTTCGTGGCCACAGCTGAGGTCCTCATTCCGTGGACACTTTATGGTCTCTAAGATCACTGTTGCACCCAAGAGAGCTATTGCCAACATAGTGCAGCAACCAAACGAATCACTGAAAAGCTACATCGCTAGATTCACAAAGCAAGTTTCAGAATCCCAGCCGTGCGGTGACGAAGCTTTACTCATCCTAGCCCAAAACGGTTTATCAGACAACTCTTTCTTTAAACGGGTAAATAACCAGCAAGACCCACAGACCTTCCAAGAATTCCTAGCCCTGGCTGCATCACAAATTGCAGCCGAACAGAACATGTCAGCCCCCGTAATTTCCTTCCCGCAGCATTACAAGTCAGCTCGTCAAGTCGACAAAAATACAAACTCTCAAGCAATCATGCCCAAAAAGCTCCTGCAAGACAAACACACAGACCTCCTAGCAGAGTATAATGAGGTCTACTCGGTAGCAGCAGCCACAATTTTTGAAAGGATCAAAGACCTGGATATTCTCCCCCCAGCTCGGCCAATCAAAAAAGATCCCTCCCTGCTGGACAAGAAAAGATTCTGTAGGTATCATGGATCAATTGGGCACAATACATAGGAGTGCCACGATTTGGTCCGTGCGCTGATCAAAGTCTATGATGATCGGAACCTACTACCATTCTCAAAAAATCATCAAGCCAGACAGGAGCGAAGAGTCAATAACCAGCCCCCACCACCACCAGCCGCAGGAGCCGGAGCACCCAGAGAAATATTGACTTTCATATATACGAGCCGACCTGAGGAAGAAATTTCAAATAGAAAGAGGAAGACCCTAATCAGAGACGCCAGGAACTCAATCCAAAAAATGAAATTCATGAGATCTAATGTTTTTCACTTTGAAGACAAGCTGGTAACATCTTTTACCTTCTATGATTCGGACGCAGCCCCGCTGGATCATCCCCACTCAGACGCCCTAGTCATCACAGTGCCCATACTTGGAATTCGAACTCACCGAGTCCTTGTAGACCCTAGGGCGTACGCAAGCATAATTTACTTACCAGCCTTTCGAAGAATGAGAGTACCAAAGGAATACATTGAGCCGTGCGAGGACAGGATCAGAGGGATCAGCGGCGGATATGTGCAGACTCTGTTTCAAGTTAGATTATCCGTTGAGTTTGGTACGGGAGAAGAGAAGAGGACCATCCTCACAACTTTCAAAGTCATCGACGTCCCGAGCGATTACAATGCTCTTATTGGCAGACCAGCCCTTTACGACCTCAAAGGTGCTATGTCAGTCTACCACTACTCGATCAAGTTTCCGCGCATCTTAGGCGAATGTGAGCACCGAGGAGATCAAGTAGCCGCCCGAGAATGCAGCTGGTCAATAAGGCCAAAGCAAATCAACATGGTTGAGCAAGTGGAAGCGAGCGAAGAACTGGTTGAAACAAATGAGATGAGAAGCAAGGACGCGTTGAGCTCAGAGATAGATGCCGAACTCACAAAAGATGAAACAGAGAGAAGGTTGAGCCCCGATCAAGGCATCACCAAAGATACCGAACTCAACCAAACCGATCAGAGAGAGAAAAAGGAAGGAGAGGAGCTTTCTGGGCAACAGTGCCGAACAGAAAATGCCGAGCTCAGGAAGGCCGGACAGGAGAAGGAATGGAAAAAACAAGTTGGAAGAATCGACCTCAAGACTACCGAGCAAGAGGATGCCGACCTGAGTAGGGACCGAGGTCGGCACCCAGGGAAAGAACCAATGTCAGAACTTGAAAACGCCAAAAGCCAAACAGAGGGTGCCGAGCTGGAAATCTGGAATGGCAGGAAAGATGTGGAGGACGAACTGGATCCGAGGGGACCAAACTTGAAGAGAAAGGCAACTCATGCTGAGCCTGTAGAGGAACTAGACTGGGTATCGCTCGATGAGCTTGACCCAAACAAACAAGTCCGGGTCGGCCACGACCTCAAGGAGCCACTCAGATCGGAGTTGATAAGCTTTTTTAAAGCAAACCAAGACGTTTTCGCTTGGACACACGCTGATATGCAGGGCATCGATCCTGAGCAGGCTTGCCACAGACTCAACATAGACAAAAAACGTCAGGTCGGTGATACAGAAAAGGAGAAAACTCAGCTCGGACCGGTACGAGGCATTGGAGTTAGAGGTCGTGAAACTCCTCGATAATAAGTTCATCCACGAAGTCAGGTACCCGGTCTGGGTGGCGAATCATGTTCTTGTCAAAAAGCAAACAGGTCAGTGGCGGCTGTGCATAGATTTCTCCGACCTCAACAAGGCTTGCCCCAAGGATAGCTACCTGCTCCCTCACATCGACTACATGGTGGACGCAACTGCTGGGCACGAATTGATGAGCTTCATGGATGCTTACTCAGGATACAATCAAATACCAATGCACTCAGAAGACCAGGAACACACATCATTCTACTCGGCGAGAGGCCTTTACTGCTACACAATGATGCCTTTTGGCCTGAAGAACGCTGGGCTACCTATCAGCGCTTAGTTAATAAAATGTTTGCTAGTATGATAGGAAAAACCATGGAAGTTTATGTAGACGACATGCTCGTCAAATCCCTGTACTCAACTGATCACATTGATGACCTGAATAAAATGTTCTCAGTCTTGCGTGTTTACCGAATGATGTTAAACCCAAAAAAGCGCTCATTTGGAGTTGGCTCAGGAAAATTTCTAGGATACATGGTAAGCCAGAGAGGCATAGAAGCCAACCCAGATAAAATCCGAGCTATAACTGAGTTACAACCGCCCAAAAATATAAAACAGGTACAGAGCTTAACGGGCAAAATGGCCGCCCTAAATCGTTTCATATCTAAGTCCACAGACAAGTGTAAACCTTTCTTCGAAGCAATCAAGAAGAACAGAACCTTCAAATGGACCGAAGAATGCCAAGAAGCCTTCGAAGAGCTGAAGAAATTCATGAAAAATGTCCCAACCTTACAAAAACCAGTCAAAGAAGAGCTGCTGCACCTCTACCTAGCCGTTTCAGCAGCGGCAGTCAGCTCAGCACTCGTTTGAACAGACGAGCACGGGCAACATCCGGTGTATTATACGAGCCATGCTCAACATGACGCCGAGTTGAGATACTCGGCCATGGAAAAACTAGCTTTCGCCCTTGTCACCTCCTCACGAAAACTACGCCCATACTTCTTGGAGCATAGAATTGTAGTACTGACAAGCTTCCCTCTCAAACAGATAATGCATCGCCCTGACACTTCAGGAAGGATGATCAAGTGGACTATCGAGCTTGGACAATTCGATATAACATACGAACCGAGAACAGCCATCAAAGGGCAAGACCTGGCCGATTTCATAGCTGAATTCACCCCAGCAATCGAACCAATCGCCGCAGAAACTGAACAGTGGAACATGTACGTGGACGGGTCATCAACGACTGGTCGAGCAGGAGCCGGGATAGTACTGGTTAGTCCTGACAAGAAACCTTTCTGCTCGGCCGTATGCTTCCAGTTCCCCCTGACCAATAATGAGGCCGAATATGAAGCCCTCCTCGCCGGCTTAGAAGTAGCCGCCTCAATGGGAGTCAGGAACCTAAAAATTCAAAGCGACTCTCAACTAGTGGTGAATCAGATTAACGGAGATTACGAGACCAAGGAACCCAGAATGGCGTTATACCTTGAACTCACAAGAACACGCCTAGCCGAGTTTGAAGCTGAAGTCATCCATGTACCGCGAAACGATAATGTCCCAGCAGACTCCTTAGCCAAACTAGCATCAAGCCTTGGAGTAGAGGAGTTGGATACAGTGACGGTCAGCCACCATTCAACAACGGCACTCAATGCCGCCGCGGCCTACTCGGCTAGCCAAGCCGAACAGAATAAAGAAATTCGGAAGCAAAAGGAAAGTTGGATGAAACCATTCATACTTTACTTAAGCGAAGGGGTACTCCCAGAAGACCGAGCCGAGGCACGATCAATTCGAACAAAGTCAGCTCGGTTCACCATTCTAGACGGATTGCTGTACAAAAGAGGATACTCCATCCCCCTACTCCGCTGCTTGAACGAACAGGATGCAGAGTACGCATTGAGAGAAGTACACGAGGGCATCTGTGGAAACCACGCTGGAGGACAATCACTAGCTCACAAACTCATCCGACAAGGATATTACTGGCCAACCTTGAAAAAAGACGCGATTGAGAAGGTCAGAAAGTGTGAAAAATGCCAAATGTTTGCACCCCAGATCAACTCCCCCGCTGAAACCCTCAACTCTATATACTCGCCATGCCCGTTCGCTAGATGGGGAATAGACTTGATTGGCRCYTTACCCCAAGGCAAAGGAGGAGTGAAATATGCGGTGGTAGRGGTGGACTACTTCACCAAATGGGCAGAAGCCGAACCGTTGGCATCTATAACCGACCAGAAGATCATCAATTTTGTCTGGAAATCGATCATATGTAGATTTGGGGTACCACTCTCAATAGTATCTGACAATGGCAAGCAGTTCAATAGCAAGAGGTTTAAGGCGTTTTGTGGAGAGATGAACATGAAAAACAATTTCTCCACACCATACCATCCCCAATCAAACGGACAGGTCGAAGCGGTTAACAAGATCCTTAAATACACGCTGAAAAAGAAGTTGGAGGATCTGAAAGGTAGCTGGCCAGAAGAACTACCCGGTGTCCTATGGTCGTACAGAACAACGCAACGCTCATCTACAGACGAGACTCCCTTCTCACTGGCCTTCGGATCAAAGGCGGTTATACCGGTTGAGATCGGGACACCTTCATACCGGGTAGCACACTTCGAGGAAGAGAAAAACGACATGTCCTGCCGAACTGCACTCGACCTCCTGGAAGAAAGAAGAATGGAGGCCGAGCTAAAGAATGTCATCTACAAGCAAAGAAGCGAACGTTAATACAATTCAAAAGTAAAGGCCAGAAACTTTAAAGTTGGTGACCTGGTCCTCAAGCGCATCTTCGGGCCAAATCAAGGTGCCCTCAAACCAAAATGGGAAGGACCATTCAAGATATCAGAAATCCTCCAACATGGGGCTTACCGCCTAGAATATTTAGATGGGCAGAAATTCGCACACCCTTGGAATGCTGTATACCTCAAAAAATATTATCAATAAAATTTTTACATCTTTGGGTACAGATCGACAAAGCAAGGGGCTCCCAAGCCCAAAACCAAAACGGAATGATAAGATCGACCTCATCAGGACGAGCTCGTTCATAAAAACCTTAGTGTTACACTACTCACTACTCAAAAAATAAAAATCCGAGCTCCACTTGCCGAGCTCAAAAAAGAGTCGAAACTCAAAATTGACTCGTCGCGTTAAAAAGAGCAGGACCTCAAAAAAATCCGAGCTCAACTCGCTGAGCTCAAAAAGAGTCGAAACTCAAAATCGACTCGTCGCGTTAAAAAGAGCAGGATCTCAAAAAATCCGAACTCAACTCGCCGAGCTCAAAAAGAGTCGAAACTCAAAATTGACTCAACGCGTTAAAAAGAATGGAATTTCAAAACTTCCGAACTCAAATTTTGCCGACCTCAACTTCGTCCGAGCCGGAATTCTACCGAACTCGACCCCCAAATTGAGTCCGAAATTTTACAAAAAGGAAGGAAGCAAGTTAAAACGTGAGCAGCACCTTGTAATTTCTTTGCTCGGGATCAGAATTCAAGAGCGTAAACAG
>BMAC01000027.1:2395486-2412193 GCA_014905375.1 Phtheirospermum japonicum | reverse complement strand
AAAAAAAAAGAGAGGGGGAGGGAAAAACCGAGCTCAAAATTTGCGCGACCTCAGCCACCCAAGTTTGAGCTCGGATTTAAAAAAAAAAAAAAAAAAAGGCAACATACATGCATGTTTAGCTCATCAAAACCACCAAAAGGAAAGCAAACGAAAAATAAGCTAAGTATAGAACGGTAAAAGGAAAGCCGGCCAGAACAAGCCGTTTCAAATTAAAGATCAGAAATTGTTTAGCGAACATTAAGTTCGGATGCCCAAAAGTGACACCATAAGAGTACAGAAAGCATAAAAAGCTAGTTCTCGCCGCCCTCATCATCATCATCGCCCTCCTGCTCGTCCTCATCAGCATCCATGTCCTCACCGCCCCCCATGCCATACTCCTCCATTTTCTCGGCAATGTGCTTCTCGAACTCAGGAATAGAAGCCCCATTTTTCAGCATTTGGAGAGCCCTCCTGCATGGTTGAGAGATACGAGGCACTCATCATCGGCCCAAGAGTCTCAGTCTTGTACTCTTCGACGCCAACGAGTGACAAATTCCAGGCTGGCTTCTTCTGCTCTGCGATACTCTGAAAAGAAAGGAACAAACAATAAGGATTAGATCGAAATAGGAGAAAAGTGTTCAAYGAAGCACTAACCAAATTTCATAAAAGAGTTAGGGGGAGGATAAATTGATCCATCGGGGTTTCGCGTTTGCCAGTCCCCCCCGACATAGAACCAACGGGACTCCCAATCATGCATAGAGTCGGGGAGACCGGTCACGATATCTTTAAAAGTCCCTCATTCGTACAATGCCATCGATATCATCATCTTCAAAGCGCCCGAACTGAACTATAGTAAAAGCCCGAGTCTGCCCCACCCGCTGCCTTAAAAATGTAGAGCCAACGGAGCTCCTCGAGAGACGGGGCTGGCCAATTGTGGAGGTTGAACAACACAAAAAGGCCCAATATACGAGCAACGGCCAGAGGATGGAGCTGAAAGATAGGCAATTTTAGGTCATTCAAAATATCCATCAATAGCCTGGGGAGTGGGAACGAGATGCCGAAGCGTAGGCTGTCCGAGAATAGAGTAGTGCACGAGACCGGTGGGCGATGAATCTGCTCTGCCTCGTATGGAAGGAAGAGGTGAACCGATCCGGGCACCCCACAGTCGGCCCGATACACCACAAGGTTGCTATCGACCAACCTGCTTTGCTCCACAGCTATGCGGAACCTCCGATCCTCCCACTCGTTGGGAGGAGGTCTCTTCCAGTGACCGACCGGGGTACGTTTTCCCGGTTGATCCAACCAGAAGGCAAGGGTCTCGGGGGTCGGAGGCCTCGCAGCGGCCCTGGTTCTCCGAGACTTTCTAGCCCCGCACGGTTGAGAGTCATCATCACGAGGGCCTGGAGAGTTACCAAGGGGCTCCAAGTCAGCCAAATCCACCCCGAAGTCTTCGCTGACAGCCCCAGTACGATCCGGGCTCAAACTTGGCATCCGCCCCGACCCACCAGCCACGTTATCACCCCGGAAACCGCCTTCACCGTGTAGCACCTCAGGGAAAGGCCCACTTCGAGGCCCGTAGGAGCAGCCCTGCCCGTACTGACCCCCGGGTCCAAAGGGCCGGGAATACCCGAACTGAGGGTAATCGCCGAAGCTCTCATTGGAAAATTGCTCAAAGGCGAAAGGCCTTCCTTGACCGAAAATTTCCCCGGTCCAAAGAGGCTGTTCGCCGCCCTGACCGTCCCCCTCGTACTGTCAGGGGCTATCCGGGGAGTAACCCGGGCTATAAGACATTGGAAGCTATAAGAACAAAGGAAAAGAAAAGAATTACCTTAGACAATTAAGAAGAACTCGAGAAGAACGAAACGATGACGTGAAATGGACCGAGCAGGGGATTATGAAACTAGAGCACAAGTAATTTTCTTTCAAAGAAAGATATGTTTTGAAAGAGAGGGAAAATCAAGAAAGTTAAGAGAAAATCTGCAAGGTGAAAGTGGAGAAAGAGTGAAGAAATGAAGTTGAATCACGTAATGAGGTAATAAGGGGGAATCTCTCATGGGAAACAAAAGTCAAAAAATCATTCACATGAAAGATTCCAAAATACAAAAGGACAGACCTGCCAAAGCTTACACAAAGTACAAAAGGACAGGCCTGCCAAAGCTTCCATCACGAAACACGAGGTGGTCAAACTGCAGGTGGGTCCGGGCTGAAAGGGAAAGGGATCCAGTACACAAGCCGGCTCGGCCTCCACCGACGACAAGGGTATGATGAGCCCGAACTCGACCACATATGTTCAAGTCCACGCTCAGGGGCTTGTTGGTGGTCGTTATTGTCCCTTGCTGAACCCGAGCCGAACAATTCGAAGTCGATCAAGAAAGTTGGCCGGGGATCAAAACCCCCGGACAGGGTTACCGCCGAGCTGGGCGGATGGCGTACCGGGCCTTCCAAGGGTGCCTGCGCGACGACGCCTGGCCGCACTCGGAGAGCCTGCCTAGCAGGGTGGCATGATCTGCGCGAAAGCCGTGCCGGGCGTTCCCGCCCATCCCTGCCGGCCAGAGGCATAGCCGAGCTGCCGAGCTCGGGAAGCCTGCCGAGCAGGGTGTGCGGGCTGTGAGAGAGCCATGCCGGGCGTTCCCGCCCATCCCTGCCGGCCAGAGGCATAGCCGAGCTTCCGAGCTCGAGAAGCCTACCGAGCAGGGTGTGCGGGTTGTGTGAAAGCCATGCCGAACGTTCCCGCCCATCCTTGCCGGCCAGAGGCATAGCTGAGCTGCCGAGCTCGGGAAACCTGCCGAGCAGGGTGTGCGGGCTGTGTGAAAGCCATGCCGGACGTCCCCGCCCATCCCTGCCGGCCAGAGGCATAGCCGAGCTGCCGAGCTCGGGAAGCCTGCCGAGCAGGGTGTGCGGGCTGCGTGAAAGCCATACCGAACGTTTCCGCCTACCCCTGCCGGCCAGAGGCATAGCCGATCTGGCGAGCCCGAAAGGCCTGCCGAGCAGAGATCACTCCGAGGGTGGCGAAGGATTTGGGCGAAAGCGCTGGGCGTTCCCGCCTAGCGAGGCCGGCCAGGAGAAGCACCGAGCTGACGGGCTCGGCAATCCTACCGAGCAAGGATCGTTCTGAGGCGGCGGACGATTAGCGCCAGATACCGTGCTTCGCCGCCCGGGCATGCCGAGCTGATAGGCTGAAGACAATTCTGAGCTCAGTCATGAAGTGCATTGTCCTGATCTGCTTTTCAATCAATTAATGATCCAAGTAAATTCGAGTAGAAACCTTGAATTGGAAACATTAGGTCAGCCGGAAAAGAAAAATATCTGAGCTCGGCATTAAGTCGGTGGAAATGTCTGAGGTCGGCACTGAGGCGGTGGATATGAGAATAGATATTTTCGGAATGACCAATGAGAGAGTGCCAGGTGTTTAATTAGGGTTTTGATGGAAAACTATAAATAGCCTCTCCAAGAGAGAGAGAAGGGATCCCCAATTTTCTAGAGAGAGAAACATAGAGAGCTTTAGAGAGAGAAAGCTTGTATTTCAAGGTCAAGCACCTGTAAAAAGGGTCCGGCTAAGGCCGATCCGAACTGATTTTGAGGAATAAAAGTTAAGCACTTTTTCCCACTCGTTTTCTGCTATCTGATTGCTGTTCATTCTTACTATTTTTTGTTTTGTATTGGTTGTGTTACTCTTAACATAAACAATAAATAATTGTGAGTAATCAATAATATAAAAAAAAATCTAACGTTAAAGAAATATATTAATTAAAGTAAAGTTGTAGAATGAAATCCGCATCAAATTTGGGATTTAAATAATCTTAATCTAAATTGTAGTTAATCATATTTTTATTTAAATTTGAAAATAAATTTATAATTTTTAAAATAATTTTAAATTAAATAAAAATTTATTAAAAATTCTTTTTTATTTTCTAGTTAGAATAATTAGGTTTGAAACAGATTTTAATTTTGAGATAAAGTTTTGATTTCAAAATAGGGGTCTAATCGTAATTACTTTCGAAATGAGGGTTAAATTGGTAATTTTTTAAGAAAATACGTACACAAAGTATATAATTAGATAGTTATGGGTTAATTTAGTAAATAATTAGGAAAACAGGGTTTCATTGTATTAACTTAAATTATTAGGGTCTGCTTTCAAATTTAGATAAAATTTAGGGGCAAATTATAGTATGATACATGCATGTATGCACCCATTATATTGTATATATATTGTTCATGCATGGGAGGCCATCGTGATCGGCCGAAATTTAAAAAGATTATATATTTTACATGCATGGGAGGACATGGTGATCGCCCGTGGTTTAATTTGGTTTTATATATATATATATATATATATATATATATATATATATATATATATATATATATATATATATATATATATATTATTGTCATTGGTGTTGTTGGTTGTATACCGTCGGATGTTGACGTGGGTTACGGCGCCGGTCGGGAGGTGTTATCCCTCCAATAGAGGGTTTTCAAGATTTTTTAAAAAAACGTGATAAGGTGTCACGTGGTTTTATTTAAGTTTTCAAAATATTTTTCAAAAAATGTGACGGTGATAATTGCTTATTTCAAACCTTGGCGAAGTGACGCGATTCATATAGATCACTTATTTGAGAATTAATATCAAATAGAAAAATTTGAAACTAAGTTTTGAATTATTCAAATATTCCTTAGACCCGTTTGAGATTTAGTATCAAATATAGAGTTTGATACTAAATTTTGAATTGTCCAATTTTTGGACAGTTTGAGAATGTGACTTGTAGAATGGTTATCTTATGTGTATGTTTTTTTTTGTTTTGAAATTTCGATTTCTGCATCTCTCTAATTGTTCTCGAGTGCACTGAAATATACTTCTGCATGTCTCTAATTATTCTCGAGTGCACTGAAATATACATGTACTACGAGAACTGAGGGGAGATGCTGCTGAAATTTGAATCTAAGAAAAATGCATATTTTTAAGATAATACATACTACTAAATGTCACGTTCTTAAATGGGATAGAAGCCTTACCAATTATAACTCGAATTACTCATTCTTCTCGTAATGCTGCCGAAATTTTGCCACCTTCTTTAATTCTAAAATCATGAATAACACTCAAAAATCTAGGGATGGATGATGATCATAGTTGGATGTACAAACGGAATATTGCCGGATTTCTAAATCCGGCGTTCGTGGCCGGTATAGATAGTTTCGTACAATTTGCACTCACGCATGATTCAGCGGATCCGTGAGGAGCAGGAGCGTTCCCCAGTTGACGCTTCGTCCAGCAGATTGAAGAAGCTATTGCTCGGGCCATGTCTCGTCAGCCTCCCCCTGATCCAGATGGTGGTCATAGTTAGATATGGATGGATAATTCAGGATTTTTTTTATACATTTGATGGATGAATTGATTTATAGTTATTGGATGATTTGTTTTGATTTTTAATTAGTGGATAGTTTATTTTGGATTATCTAAATTTTATTTGTTTATTATTTTTAATTTAATTATTAATTAATATATCAGAAATTTAATAATAGACTTTTTGACGGAAATTACCCGCAAATACCCGCCAGCAATGCCGAAGGCCACAACCGCCAGGATAGCAGCTATTCCTGGCGAGCAGAACCGCCAGTAATGCTGACGGCCACACCCACCAGGATAGCATCAGCTATTCTTAGCGGGTATACCCACCAGGAATGCTGACGGGCCACACCCGCCAGGATAGCATCCGATATTTTTGGCGGGAAGACCCGCTAGAAATACTGGCGGCCATATCCTGGCGGGTTTGGCCGTCAAGGAATCCGCCAGCATTTCTGGCGGGAATATTTTCCCATCAGGATGCTGGAATCTTGACCACAATAATGTTGGCGGTCATTATCCGTCAGGAGGCCGTCAGTATTCCTTATACTGACGGAATCCTGACGGATTTGACCGTCAGCATAAGCGCGTTTTTTTGTAGTGATGCCAAATTCCAATTTTTGTCACATTTAAACATGTGAGTATCAATTGTTCACCGAGTTATTTAATAAAGTGCAATTGGTAAAAGAAAGAAAATGTCAAAAGAATATTTATAATTTTGAAACATGACTTGATATTTTTGTAATAAAGGCTAAAAACCCCCCAAATGATGGTTTTGGTAATAATTACCCTTAAAATTAATTTTATTTACTCAGTAAAATGAAATGGACGATTTCGGACCTTTGAAGGTTTTATTAAACAGAAATAATATGCGACTGATATCCTATTAGTATATTTTAAAAAAAAGCCGACAAATGAAAGAAAATGTTTAAAAATGCATTTTGTTGGAAACAAATTACAAATAAGGTAGTTTTCTAATTTATTTATTTCCATGTGTTTGAAACAAAATACAAATTATGTAGTTTCTTAATCTTATTTATTTGTTTTCCTTTTATTTTGTCTAAATGTCCACTTGAATTCCAACATGTGTACAATTCAAAAGTTCAAGCTTGCATCTTATTTATTAATTCATTAGTTTGTGCAATATCAAGGTCTTCTACCGAGGTGGATATCAAAAAGGCAAAAAAAAAAAAAAAAACAGTCGAATCTTGCTAGGGTATCTCAATAGAGCCGATCCTCAGGTCAAGAGGCAAGATAGGTGAGCCGAGATATAAGTAAAATTGATTGTTCGGTAATTGATGGTATACTATTGTGTTAAACCATCTTGCCTACAGAGAGTATATTTTGTCTATACTTAACTAAATTTCTTCTATAAATAATCACTTTAAAAAAATCTTCCACTAAAGATGGTCAAATAATACCAAAAAAATTCAAAGTTTCACACCAAATATTTCAATTAGGGAATTAATTTGCATAGTAAGTTCTTTAAATATGACTCACATATAAATCTTTGTTAAAGAATTTTGCATTTGTTGGATTACTGAAAGTTTTTTTTGCAATATAATCTTAGTATGTACTTAAAATTTACTAACCATGATAATTTTAACATGTAAATAAACTTTTTTGACTATCAATAAAGAATACGACACATCTAAATGATGAACAATGTTCAAGCGATACGTAACGTCAAAAATAATTATGGTATTGTCGTAAGGTATTTTGTTTAGTTTTGTATTAGTAAATTTTGACAAGACCAGCGTTCAACCACTGTCAGCTTTATGCCGAAATTTCTCGAATTAATAACCGTAAAAAGCGGAAAATTCATTGTTGCGATGAAAATGATATTATTATGAATAATTCAATTAATGTAGAAGTTTTACATAATTTAAGTTTTTTTTATGGTATTAATAAATCAGTTTCTAAATGTAATAATCTTTTTAAATAAATTTTATGTTATTATACATTTCTTATATGCCCGCGTAAACGCAGGTATTCAAACTAGTATATTAGATAAATATGTACGATAATTATATGATATGCATTTCAATATCGAACGTCTTACGTAATGTTTGAACCAATTGTCAAATTCTTTAATTAAGCAGACATATAAAACGATAATCATTAATGCACTACAAGTTGTTTTATAAAGAGAGAGAGAGAGGGGGAGAGAGGGGGAGAGAGAGAGAGAGAGAAATCATAGTATTATGTTGTTGAATGTAAATGCGAAATTCTCCTACTTAGTCAATTTGAATATAAGTTGCCCCTCCGAGCCACGGAGAGTTAATTTCTTCCATAAACTTTTATTTCATTTTATAGGTTTTTTGGTATTATTTCATTTTTTACCTTATTAATTTTTGAATTTTATTTATATAATTATGAAATTATATTTTTAGATTTAAGAATATTTAGAATACATTTTAGTATACTTTAGGATATTTAGAAAATTCATGACTATATATGTTCATTAATGAAGCTTACTTTAGGATACTGCATATTGTTCTAGGCAAATTTAGTTAGGTAGTGTTCAAGTTTTAGTATGTTATTTAGTTTAATTTTTTTGGATTTCCTTTCAAATCTTGCTTTTTATTTAATTTATTTTTTCGGATTTTTTTTTTCTTTTTTTTTTTTTTTAAAGGTTTTAAGATCATTTGTATATTTTCCAATAATTTTTAGGAGACATTTTATCATACCCACAAATTTAAGGATATTTTGTCATTAAAATACTTTATATAGTGTTATAGTACAAGATGCATAAATTTCCTCCTTTTCTTATACCTATTTTTATCGTGCTTTCTTATTCTCTATTTAAATAATTATCATCATCTGTCACAGGACGATCACAACTAAATCAAGAAAAATAGACAAAAAAGCAATACAATAGCATAATATTATAATGTATATCACTCCATTTAATGAACACACGATAGATAAAAAGCAAAAGAATGCTTCTCCTTAACACGTGTGCATCTTCTCATTCATCATTTATTAGCATAGGATGATGAAACTACAAAGTTATTCTATTATCCTATAGTTATTTGTAGTGACAGAAGTTTGATTAGAGTATGTTCTTTCTTGGATGTCATCATTAGCCTAAAGGGGCACAAAGTTTGATTCAAACAAACTTGGGTTTGTTTCTTCTAAATGGTGAGCATCACTGTTGAAGGTAAGAGAAACAAATAACACCACCATTACTAGAACAAATCACCAAATAGGAGCCATTATATATGTGTGTGTGTGAGCTTATTATGTTGCTATTGTATAATGATTCTCAAAATGCAAGTTGTTAAGTTTTCTGAATTGTGTGTTTAAATAGAAAGTTTAATAATTAATAATTAATTAATAGTTATGGCTCCATATTATCAAGAAAATAATATTTACTTTCAATTAAAAAAATAGACAGAAAAAGGTATTTTGAGTGATAATTTATTAAATGTATTCGATTGCGTGTAGTTAGGTGAACTCTATATAATCTATCATTATAATAGTTATATATTATATGGGATAATATATATTTGATATATGTGTGATTAGCACGCAATTGTCTTGATTTTAGTAGGTATTTTAGTTTATTTTTCTTATTATTTTTGGTATAAGTTGGATAGTTTATGCTTATTTTTGTATTTTTGTACTTCCAACTTGTTTTACCATAATTTGAGCTAAATTGATGCAAATAAGTGATTATTTGTGGTTTTTCAATTTATAGCTAAGTAACCGGAAGAGTTCAGCATGTTAAAGATGAATTAAGATGATCGAGATTCAAAGATCGAGCTTTCCGGTGAAGAAGTAGCAAGAATTGAAGCTGACAGATTTTCTAGAACGGTTATGATGATGAAACCGTTGTCGTTGAGGCTAACGGTTACACTTAGCGGTCACTCCAACCGTTAGCTGTTACCGCTAACCTTAACGGTTACTGAAAACCGATGTTAACGATCAGAGTGCTGAATTCAAGAGCTAACGGTAACTTTCTATAACGGTTGCCTTATAACCGTTGCCGTCAGCCCGAAATGCAAAAGAACAGAAGTTAAAGGTTGCTGCTAACGGTTGCACCAACCATTAGCGAGTAACCGTTAGCGGGCCCAGGAAGCCCAGAACATATTTTGTGGCCCAGTTCACGAAAAAATCTATAAATACCCTCCTTAATCCGAATTTTGGGCATCGAGGTCTGTGTGTACGTGTGCTAACCCTAAAAACGGAGTAAACCTAGGGTTTTGGAGACGGAAAACAACAACAAGACGCGACGATCAAGGAGCAACCAAGAATCGACGACGACGAGTTCTCGAGCCCGTTCGACGCCGTTCATCGTTTCTCGACCGATTCTCTGCGTTTCCTCTTCGGATTAGCCGAAGAACTTTCAGTTTCCAGTAGCTATAATAAGTTTTCTACAATCTTTCATTAGTTTCTTAGTTTTAATTCTTAGATTTTAAAGCTTTTCGAATAATACTTAGTTTATGTTCTTGAAGTTTGTTTCCGTTTGGATTTGCTGAACGTATCTAGTTTATTTATCTCAGTTTATTTTCAGTTTTTCATGCTAATTATTGGATGTTTGATGTTCTGCTTGGTTGAAGTTCATCCATGCATTGAATATTCATAGTTTTCATAGTTAAACGTTACTGTTAACCGTTGGTGTAACAGTTAACAGCAAACCTTAGTAGCAACCCTTAGCAGCAACAACAACCCTTAGCAACAAGCCTTAGTAGCAACCTTTAGCAGCAACAACAACCCTTAGAAGCAACCCTTAGTAGCAACCCTTAGCAGAGACAGCAACCCTTAGCAGCAACCATTAGTAGCAACCCTTAGCAACAACCATTAG
This sequence comes from Phtheirospermum japonicum, assembly GCA_014905375.1. Lineage (NCBI taxonomy): Eukaryota > Viridiplantae > Streptophyta > Magnoliopsida > Lamiales > Orobanchaceae > Phtheirospermum > Phtheirospermum japonicum. Next base: position 2,402,060 of record BMAC01000027.1, on the reverse strand, counting down.
TAGAAACCCTTAGCAGCAACAGCAACCCTTAGCAGTAACCTTTAGCGTTAGTGGTTACAACAGTTAGTAGTTGATTATTTGTATGGTTAGTTTAAATTGCTGAAACTGAATTGTTTTTAGTTATTAAATTAGTTTTCTTATTGTTTAGTTTAATTTATTAAGTAGTTTAGAATAATTAGTTAATGCTTTTTAATTTCTTAGTTGATAATTTTCAAAAAAAAAATTTATACAAGTTCTCGTGTTAAATATTGTGATTAAACAAACATTAAAAATCCCGAACGTCAGACCTTGAGAGACGACTCGAGTTAAGCTTGCCTACCTACACGTGAACCCGTTATTTTGCGGGCGAGCTGCTAAATTTCTGATAATTATTTATAAAGTAGGCACACACAAAAGCTCGAATCAATGTGATGATATATATGACAGAAACTTAAGGTTTAAGGTTTATTTTTCTATTTTAGGGTTTTGTTTTATATTTTAGGGTTTTAGATATTAGATTTAGAATTTAAGTTATTTGTGTATATCAATTATATGTGATGATAGATACTAGTTAGATGTGATAGTTCATTTAGATTTGATAATATATTAAAGTTGTATGTAATAATAAATTAGTTTATTGAATGCATCCTACAAATGCACCTTGATCCACAATATTATAATTCATTTTTAATCTTTCAATTGGGATGATTTAAAATTTAAAAGTATATGTATATACACTAGTGCAGCAGAGACATTGTAGAGCGGATAAAACAGACATTTCAGAATGGATTCTGCTGCGTTCTAGATACAGCTGTTTTACAAAGTCAGACTTTATAGAACGGTTATTTACTCGTTCTAGAAAGCCATCTTTGCGGTCCTAGGAACGACTGTTTGGAACAGATTTTAAAAAATTCGTTTTGAAAAAACTATTTTCTAGAATGGGGTTTAAAAAAATCGTTTTGAAAAGTCTATTTTCTAGAATGGATTTTAAAAATCCATTCTAAAAGTCTATTTACCAATTGAATCGCGTGTTTATATATAAGGTTCAATAATTAGTAAGTTATGGCACCATATGTTTGAAAGCAATTTAATGCGTCTACATTTTTATCTAACGTTGGTTATATTTTCTATTTTGTACCAATTAAATGCATTAATTATTTTACAAATAGTGGGAAGAGCAAGAGGGAATATATTAATGAGGGGTTTTTGTAGAGAGTTTTTTTCAATTTTTTAATAAGTGTATTTAGTCAAAAACGAATCATAAATTAAACTGGAGGGAGTAATTAATAAGCCGTCCCTAACTACATTTCTATCTAAACTAATTAATAATTAGTTGTTAATAACACCAAATGATACAATTGACATCTATTGTACCTAACTACATTTCTATCTAAACTAATTAATAATTAGTTGTTAATAACACCAAATGATACAATTGACATCTGTTGGTCTAAGAGATTGATGAAAGCTCACAGCTTTGGATATCGGTTCTAATTTTATTTTTTTTGGATAATGAGATTGCCGAAGGTTTTTCTCATTTTTCGGGTTGCTTGATGGTTTAATCTTTGTTCCCCTCTCAATATTAAAAAGGTTTGAGAGTTAAATCATTTAATTGGTTGGTTTGATAGATAAAGTTTTCAATTAGCTATCGATGTTTTTTGTTTGTTTTTTTAATAAGTTGGGTCAAGTGGTTGGAAAGTAGAAAATAAATCTCAAACAACTTGAGAAGTGTAGGGTTCGAACCCTTGTCAACACCCTTATAAAGGGTTAGTGATACCACTTGAGATACAAGCTCGTGGTTAAAAATAAGATTTTTTTTGAGAAAAGTTGAAATGAATATATATAATACTCCCTCCGGTTGAAAGTATAAGATGTTTTAACTTATTTTATATTCCATGCGCCGTAAAAATTTCTAGAAAGTGTGCTCATGAAAAGTCTCAATAACTTAATAACATTAATTAATTCAATTTATGTATGTTACTCCCTATCACACCACTAATTTTATTTAAGTATGCTGTAATTTATTTTGTTAATTGTATAAATAATACTCATTCTTTATGGAGAAAAAAATTGAATGTTGAGATTTTTTTTGGCTCCTCCTCTAGTTTTGGCTCAAGTAAAGAATGCAAACAATTTTTAATTTTGACTCCAGTTTTTAGTTTTGCCTCTTAAAGGCTTTTAATTTTGTACAAGCATATCAATAAAGGCTTCAAAATTGAGTAAGTTTATCATGCACTTTAATTTTCTTCATATTAATGTGTATTGAATGTCATGAATGATGACATGAAAACAGGAGTAGAAAAGTTTAAAAACAATTGAAAAAAAACCGGTGTTAAATGAAAAGAGAGAGAAATAAATATTGATGAAGGGTATAATAGACATATTTTGTGTTTTTTTAATTTATGTGTTTTCTTCTAAAACGTCTTATACTTTGAACTCTGGAGGGAGTATATAGTATCATTAATTTATATAAAAATACTTTGAACTGGAAGGAGTATATAATATCATTAATTTATATAAAATGATTTAACTGCCGAAATAATTAATACCTAAAAAAACTATAAAATGAAATAAAATTTATGGAAGAAACTAATTATCGCTGGCTCGGAGGGGCAACTTATATTCAAATTGACTAGTAAGAAAATGTTGCACTTACATGGAACAACCTAATACTATGATTTCTCTCTCTCTCTTTTTTTTTTTAAAGAAAAATTAAAACAACTTGTAGTGTATTAATGATTACCGTTCCCTATGTCTGCTTAATTAAAGCAACAACCCCTAGAGAGCTCTCACAACCACATCTAAGTCGGAAATGAATTGCAATCTTCAATACAAGTCATTTTAGTGTTACCTTAAATTAAGGCTAATCATTAATTAGTTTAGCTAGAAGATTGGGATGATGATCTTCAAATGTAGCACCTGGGATTAATGATGCATTAACTAACTACAAGTACTATCCTGAAGTTTGGTCTAATTGTGAAAAAATACCCAATTATATTTTAAAACTACATTTAAGTTCTTAAGTCTCGGTTTATAATTTCTCAACAATTTTATTTCCCGATGATGATTATGCAGTTTGTAGAAACAAAATACTATTAGGAGTGTATATGTAATTTGGTTGTTCCATGTAAGTGCAACATTTTCTTACTAGTCAATTTGAATATAAGTTGCCCCTCCGAGCCAGCGATAATTAGTTTCTTCCATAAATTTTATTTCATTTTATAGTTTTTTTGGGTATTAATTATTTCGGCAGTTACCTTATCAATTAATTTCTGAATCTTATTTATATAATTATGAAATTATATTTTTAGATTTAAGAATATTATTAATATATCTTTTGTACATATTTAAATTTATTGCAAGATTAATTACAGATTCCTTATATATTTATTAAAAACTACTTTTGATGAGTTTTGTTGACACCCATTTAGTTTGTCTTACTATTTAAGTTTGTATTAGTGTCGGCTACTAAGTGTATCTCAAATCTTGAAAAAAACTTGGTTCAAACAACTTTGATGTTCGGAGTTTTTCTGTGAATAGTCAATTGGCACATGTCGCTCTTCACTTGGGTTTGAAACTTATAGATCAGCTGATGTGTCATGGTATATGTGTACATTAAGAAAAATTAAAGGATAAAGGGTTTGAATCCATATTCTTTCTTTTTTACTAGTCAATTTGAACCTCTCCGAGCCAAGGAAAATTAATTTCTTCCATAAATTCTATTTCATTTTAGAGTTTTTTGTATATTTCAGCTTTTACCTTATTAATTTCTGAATTTTATTTATATAATTTTGAAATTATATTTTTAGATTTAAGAATATTTAAAATACATTTTTGTACATATTTATATAATTATGAAATTAATTATTATTAAATATTTATATAGTTTTATATTTAAATTAAATTTCATATTATTTCTTAGTTGCATACTTAGATAAATTCAAAAGATGTCATATTTTCAACTCGTGTCATAATGTACTGGTGTCTAATTAATATTTATTAATTATTATTATTATACAAATTTATATTTTTATATTTAAACTGAATTCATTAATAATATTAGTTACATACTTAGATTATTACAAATTAGTTATAATTTGATTATACTATATATCTTAATTCCTTAGAATAAAAATAATTTAAATTTTATCCTAAAAAACTTATTTATATTATTAATAAATAATTTATTTTTGTAATTAACATTATCTTATAAGTAGTTTATCTTTTAATTAAGATAAGTAATTTGGATTTTTCTAATTATATATTTATTCTTATATTATGTTAGAAGAATAAAAGAAAATATTGAGTTAAACAAAATATAATCAAAGAAAAATATTAAATTATGCAAATATAAAAAAAATTAAGTTAGGGAAAATAAAATAAAAGGAAACACAATAAATTAGGTAGATATTAGAGTTCTTATATTTAGGAAGTCTCCAAACCTTCAAAATTCGGCAAGTAAATCATCTTGGTAGATATTAGAGTTCTTAATTTAGAAAGTCTCCAAACCTTCAACATTCGGCAAGTAAATCATCTGAACCAAGATCAAATTAGACATCATCGTGAATCTTCCAAAAACACGTATGATATAAAAAATTTCATTAGTATGTAGGTGATATATATATATATATATATATATATATATATATATATATATATATATATATATATATATACATGCGCACGCGCGCACATACACGGTACACATATAAATAAATAGTTTGTATTTATTTAAGAATTTTATGAAAACGGGCGCCGCCCCTAGCCACATTTCTAGCTAAAATAATTAATGATTACTCGTATTTTAAGGGAACACTTTAGGGGTTTGTATTCAATTGAGATTTTTAAGGACTTTTAGAGTGTGTTTGGATTGAGGGATGTGAAATTTGATGGATTTCAAAATTAACAGAATTCAAATATTTTGAATTTAAAATCCATTCATTTAAAAAACTTATTTGAGTATAGTATTGATTTGTCAATATTTCAAATCCATTACAAACGAAAAAAATAATCACAAGTGTTAATTAATTAATTATAAAAAGAGAAAAAAGACTTGTAAGAAAAAAAAATTACATAGGATTAGTTTATTTTTATGAAAAGAGAATTGATGATTATTTAGTTTTTATTAAATTTAAAAGTCACATAGGATTAGCTCTTTATTTCAATCATATAGGAATTTTCTTAAAATTCCTAATTAATTTTTATTTATTTTTTCTTGTTTACATTTCTTTTGAACAAAAAAAATATATTCAAGTAAATATATATTAATTACAATATTAAAATTATCAAATTTTTACTTGTTTGTCACTTTCTTTAATAATATAATACTAAAATAATATATAATCAGGTAAATATATAATAGTTTCTATTGAAGATTGCAATCAATTTTGACTTTGAATGCCCATATTTTAAGGTAACTAGTATTATACCCGTGCGTTGCACGATAATTTTTTATTTTATTTTATCTAAAATAAGAATAATTATTTTAAATGTATTAAAATATTTAAATAAGTAATTGTATATATGTATACTTAAGTTATGTATATATGTGTTTGTGTGTGTGTARTTCGATAAGAACCATCACTGGTTCTCACACCAGAGATGGTTTTACKATAACCGCTCTCTATATATAAATCATCTAAATATTAATTAAAGATTGAATAGTATTCAAAATGATATAACCTTCTTAAAATGATTTTTATTATACAAAATGTACTTTACAAATTATGAAAAATTTCCTTATACACAACATTTATAGTTTTGTTACTATYTTTATTCTCATCATCGTCGATCAATATTTTTAAACCCTTGCGATTGTTCACCCTTGATATAGCAACGTATAACTGACCATGATCCACCTAGGATTAGTTCCTCTTTTAGTTATGTAGGAATTTTCTTAACATAATTATGATATATACCTTATTTAATTAATTATGATTTGGTTCCTTTTCTTAATTAAAAAGCCACTTAGGATTAGTTTCCTCTTTTAATTATGTAAGAATCTTACTTAACATAATTAGGATAGATACTATAATTAACATTAAAAATAATAAGAATTAATATTATATATATATATAATCACTTATATGTTATTTTTAGCTCCACCTAGGATTAGTTCCTCTTTTAGTTATGTAAGAATTTTCTTAACATAATTATGATATATACCTTATTTAATTAATTATGATTTGGTTCCTTTTTTTAATTAAAAAGCCACCTAGGATTAGTTTTCTCTTTTAGTTATGTAGAAATTTTACTTAACATAATTAGGATAGATACTATAATTAACATTAAAAATAATAAGAATTAATATTATATATATATATAATCACTTATATGTTATTTTTAGCTCCACCTAGGATTAGTTTCCTCTTTTAGTTATGTAAGAATTTTCTTAACATAATTATGATATATACCTTATTTAATTAATTATGATTTGGTTCCTTTTTTTAATTAAAAAGCCACCTAGGATTAGTTTCCTCTTTTAATTATGTAGGAATCTTCTTAATATAATTAGGATAGATACTATAATTAACATTAAAAATAATAAGAATTAATATTATATATATATATAATCACTTATATGTTATTTTTAGCT